>OU015498.1:86746641-87039141 GCA_907164885.2 Dolomedes plantarius
TTATTTCTTTATATTCATACATAGAAAAAATAAACTTTTCTTGACATAAACCATTTTTATTTTATAATATGCTCTATTTGACTGTCATTTTGTCGAAAACACATTTTAATGCGTATTTTTACTGCTTTTTTTTTCTCTTTTTGTCTTTAGTTGCCGTAACTTTTATTTAATCGATTTGATTCACCATATTACGATAGGGAGAGGTATATACATTAAATTCTCACACTCAGACTTCGAAACTTAATAAGAAATGTCCTCTTTTTAAAAAAATTTTTTTTTCGTCGAATGAAAGAGAAATTGGAACATCTTGAAAGATTTTAATTCTTACATAAATAATATGCATTCCAAATGTTTCCAAAGATATTTTAAAGCATAATTTAACGATAGTGAAAAAATTAAATTTCTTATCCCAGTCAATAACTTTTGATCTTTTCTTCTCTCCCGCAGGTGACCGAGTGGACAAGTCGCATCTGCTGGCCAACGGCTACAGCCACCACGTGGCAGCGGCGCAGGCCGCCGTCGCCACCCACCTCAATCCCTTGCCTTTCATGGCTCTCAACCACGCCGCGGCGGCAGCAGCAGCACACCACAACTCCATGCTGACAGGGGCGCTACCCCTCGCGGCCACGGGAGCACACACGCCCGGGGGCGCCCTCAACACATCCACATCATCCACTCACCTCACCTCCGCCTCGACGCCAGCGAGGGGACCCGAGTCTTCTTCGGTCATCAAAGAAAGGACATCCCACGCGAATGATGTCATCAACTCCACGAGGTGAGTTACCGTGTCGACGGTCTAGCTCGTATGTACGGTCGATTCCGGTTAATCGGACCACATCGGGACGCGATCGTTTTGGTCCTAATGACCGGCTGGTCCGATTAACCGGTTGTCCAGTTAACCGAAATCGACGGTATCACGAAATGTATGGCATCGTACTATGTTACGTTGCAGCACTCCCCCGTCGATATCCTGGACGCAATTCGGTATTCCGAAATGCACGAAACCAGTCAGTACTTTCAATCTGCACATTTGTGGTGTATGGTGCCGGAAGATGACCGAATGGCTAGGGCGCTGGCATTCGGTATCTAAGTCGATGGGTTCAAGTCCCACTCTTGGCATGAATGTTTGTAGCCATTCGGAATCGGCTTTAAGCAGTAAGTCCTGGTCTAGCCCTCGTGTTGCAAAAATTGACCATTGTGTTCCAAACCAAACCAAACTTAAATGGTGCCGTAAAATCCTTGCTGTTATTGTTGCTGTTGCTTGTGCCACTTGACCGACAGCAATATCAGATCAAGTTCCGAAGGCTATGGGCGATGAAGGTGCTTCTCCTGTTTTGAATTAGCACCACAAGGGTCGGAGTCCGACTTGGCTAAATGACCGGTCCTGTAATTTTGAACCGAGTCAAGTGACTAGACCAGAACACTTGACTCCGCACTTCCAGAGGTAAATTTAACAACTTGGAGGACATTGGAGCCACTTGCCGCGCCACCATTAGTGACAACGGCAGTGGATTTTCAGCGACGAACATCGAACCAGGGATGTTCAGATCATTGGCCCGCTGCTCTTGCCAACTGGGCCACCGCGGCCGTATAAAATCCTTTATTCACTTGACTTTATGTGTACTACAACGCCCTCTGGAAAAATCAAACGACCTGATCTTCCAAACAACTATCCTATATATCCGTAGCAGGAAGCCATATTAAGCTCATGTTGAGTCATAAATGTTATTGCGTGAAACTTATAACTACTTTAAATTTATAAATCTAAAATTTCTAGAATAAAAATGTGGCGGTATTATTTTTCAAAAATTTTCGTGTTATAAAGAAGATCAAAATAAACTCTTCGTAGTTAGGAAATGTATCATAAAATATGTGTGAGATGCTCACATAAGAATAAATAAATAAATAAAAGGAAGATGTTGCTCAAAAGATGAACCTCTGTTAATCAATGGTTTTAATCTGTATCAAATGTTCAGACATTGGACTCTCTCAAGTCCTAACAGAGAGGTAAAATATTTTTATGGATCATAAACTACATTTTATAACCGCTAAAAACCGTAACTACTTAATGGAATTGGAAGTTTTCCTTCGTGAAATAACTAGAATTCCTTTAATAGCTCTTATAAGCGGAAAAAAAATAAGTACATCTGATAATAAGTAGGGATATCAGCAAAAATAATGATGAATTTAACATTTTTTATCTTAAGAGTTGTTATTCATCTGATGAAATATGTTATTAAAAACTTCATTTGAGATAGGATAGAGCTTACTGGGAAACAAACATCGAAGAAATTTCAGTGGTAAATTGAAATATCTTTTTCATTAAATTTATCCTCGGCGTACAAGGCACCATATATATTAAATAGATGTTATTGAACAAAATCAGATTCGGAAGTTGAAATAAGTAATTGTCTCATAAAGAACACACCACGTATCGTTAGTTTTTCTTCCAGCATGATAAAGCCATCAGCTTCTGAACTACAGGCAGGATTTCGTGATAATATCCACCCTACGGAATGATTTCTCCGTAGCCGGCGTTTTTATAACTGCTATCTACCTATTTACCATTACACTACACGCTTGTAGAAAAAAAAATCGCATAATCTTCACAATCGCCAATCAGTAGCTCCCCCACCAAAAACACAATACGTATAACTGTGAATAATTACTCCATGAGCCAGCACTCCTACAGAGATTTTTGATAAAGGGACACGATACTGGAGTTTCGTTAGATAACTAATTTAGACTGTTTAGTAACGAAGTGCTAATTACTACCTGTCCACGTACAATGGTCTCCAGAGGTTAAATCGGTTCATCGCCATTTTGCAGCTGCAACGGAAGCTTGCCTCAGCAGCAGATGGTTAGGTCGCGTTTTCCTTTTAATTTTCTCTTTTCTCTGTTTTTTTTCTTTTTTCTCGTCCTGTGATACCTTTTGTCTGCTGTGTTTTCGGAATAAAAATGAGCTGTGAAATAAGAGTGTAAACATAATCAAGCTTCCGTACCTTGGTGGTCCTAATCTAATATTGGTGACAGCGATGCATTTTGTGCGTTTGTAATACATCATGAATGCAATCCAACATACTCTGCACACAAAAAATATATGCTCCAAAGTGCACGCTATATTTCTTTTTTCTCGTTAAGAATTTTAGGAATTTATGTCTGAAATTCTAAAGGCTTATTTTACACTAGCTGAATACCCTTGCTTCGTATATTGAAATTAAATACAACGATCAATGTATGCAGTTAATGGCAAAAAAAAGTATATATATATGTATATATATATATATATATATATATATATATATATATATATATATATATATATATATATATATATTTATTTATTTATAAAAAAATCGTAGCGTATATTTTTATATACAAAAAATTGTAGAAGAAAATATTGAAATTAAATACAACGGTCAATGTAATTAATTTGTATGTTTAATATCTATAAAACATACTAATTTGAATTAAATTCTTAAAAAACTTCCATCTCAATTAGTCTAGTGGTTAAATTTTATCTTTAACCGTATTTTAATATTTCTTTTGTCAATTTATTTCGCTGTTATGCACGTGACGCAAAATTAGTTGAAAATATCAGAAAAAGAAAAGAAACCACGTGATCAGCATTTAATAAATTAAATTCTGAAAATTAATCTTTAAAAATTCACCAAAAATCAGAAAATGAAGGTAAAGTTTCGAAAAAGATTTCTTTTGAAAGAAATTTTTATGATCTTTCTTGTGGTATAAATTTTATAACCCTCAAATTATTATTTTAAATGCAAACTTTAAAGAATGTTACAAAAGCAGCTTAAAAGTTCAATTTTAAAAAAATCTAAGAAGAATTTTTCAAAAATATTTCTTAGTGCACCCCTATACTATAAGAAGAATCGCCATGCAAAATTTCAGCCCTTTATGTCCAGCGGTTTGGTCTGTACATTATCAGTCAGTCAGTCAGTCAGTTACGGAACTGTTTTATATATATATAGATAGGGAAAAAATTTTATACATCCAAATATTAACACTTAGCCATCCCAAGCTAACCTAATGCAAAAAATATTTATGTAGGTAGGCGAATGTATCAACACATTGTTGATTTTTTATTTAGACGTAAATCACCGGCAAAGACTCAAATTTTGAATGAAGAACAGTATTTTTATTTTCTGAAATCTGTTTTCTTTATATTGGGGTCTGACATCTACAGTTTAAATGATAACATGTGAGGATTTGCCTTAAACTCATTCAGGTTATAGTAAAGGCAGTTGCTAAATAAAGCAATGATAAGTTGATCAAAAATTTCTCCAATATGACTGTCCTTTATCCTAAATTGTTTTCAAAATTTCCATGTAAAAACACGAGTTTTAACGGTACCGGTCAACAGTGTGTTAATAATTTTCATGATTTATAGTTATCCTACAATATTTATATTTTTGCAATGAACAAATATTCTCTTTTGGGCTACACCAGCTACACTACCTAATCGCATATTATCAAACTTATACCCATTTTTTTTTAAAATTTATCCCTCAATCCCATTAGAACTTTGTACATGATCCCCCATCTAATTTTTACATTTAAATTCCTTTTTCCTCCCGCAAAAAGGTTTGCAGTTTTTGATTAACTCGGTTCTCTTTCTACTTATCAGTAAATGCTGATAGTTTTAATTCCTTCCCTCTAATTTTTTTTTTCTCTCTTACGCCAAGAGTTCCTGATTTGCTTGGTTTATCTTCACAATGACAGCTTAATTAACAGCGTGATCGCTGAAATGCTGGAAAAATATCTGATAAATCATCGGAAGTCTTCTTTTTCCTTTTTGTAACGCTATGCCTCACTCTGAGTCAGTTTTGGAAAAATCCATGCAGGTTATATATGTATATATATTTTTTATTTTTCCCTATTTGGAGATGACTTTTGTTTTACTTGCTTGTTGAAAGTAAACGTCTTGCCTTTAATGATAAGGGTGTTTAATTTGGTGGGGTTAATATTGCGTTTGTGAATGTCGAATACTTAAAAATCTGTTTCTCCTAGGAGGGAGAACATTTGTTGTTTAAGGAACGCGCGCTTAATGTAAGACACAAAAAGAAAAATATTGAAATTTGAACTAGAAAGACACAAAACCAAACATAGATGTCAAACGATTTAATTTGTGCTGTAATTAGAGTGCATTTTCCATTCAGGTGAAAATAAAAAACTAAAAGTTTAAAATATTAGTTATTTAATGGGGTTGTACAAATGAAGCTCATGAATGTAAGTAAAAAATTATACTAAGATAGGCTATAAAGAGAAACACTACTAAAATTAACGCGGCAGGAAGATTATATAAAATATTAATTATTTCTTTTATCTTATTCAATGCAAGGACGAATTCAGTTACAAATTTAATTCTCTCTAAATATAGGAAGATATTTAAAATCGTTACTGTACTCTTTTTAAACTTAAAATTTCCCCTAATCTACAAACTATCTGGATGAAAAACATTCCTGTGCTCTTATTATTCAAGCTTTGTTTAAATTTATCAGTGAAATTCACAAAGTTCCCAAATTTTGTTAGTGTATGTTAGAACAAATGCATGAAGTTAGGATACTACACACACTCTGATATATATATATATATATATATATATATATATATATATATATATATATATATATATATATATACAGGGCTCGATTTGAGGAGGAACATCCACCTCTCTTTAGGGAAAAAAATTACGATAGTTAGAAACATTTATTTAATCACATATTAATTATTAATTTGTTGTTAGTGATTTCGCATGGCCTATTATATACATATAAATTATATATAATATATATATATATATATATATATATATATATATATATATATATATATATATATATATATGTGTGTGTATATGTATATATTCATTAAAAACTTACATCACAAACATTAGCAGTTGAAAAAAATATGCGAGAAATTAGGATAGCTACATTTTTCTATTTTTTATTTGAAATAAAATATTGAAAAGGTGGTAATAACACAAATTGTCTGTTATCAGTCCTCTTGAGTCCCTTTTATAAGAAAAAGAGGAGAAATTCCTAAAAGAGATGAGACATTTATACCGTTTGTAACATTTTTAAGTCAAGCTGCAGTGAATTTAAGACCATTTATCCGAGACAGCATTTGAAAACTTATGCAATCAAAATATTTATGCAAATTTAAATGTAAGATTTTCCTTCTAACAAACTGAGATTATCCGAGGTCAACGATCTCAAACTGACAGCTAAGATACAAATAAAAACTGTTTCTAAGTAAAAATTCATGACTGCACTGGAAATTCATGTAATCCTCAGATAATTTTGTCTAATCCGAAATTTCACCGGAAGGGTTGCACTTAGATGGGTTAGTACTATATATGAACCCCCTAAGGGGACTTTTAAAATGTCAGTATTCATTTTAGGGAAATATGGATCTAACAGTGGTGTCTTTTCCACTCATTACTTGCCCTTTATGTCAAAGAGAAAAATACAAAGCCTTTATTGATATATACCTTTATAGTGAACATGAGCATTACTGGAATATAATGATCATGTTCATTGTGTTTTTTTGTAATAATGGAAAGATTTCCAAAAAAAGGATATTTCGGGGTTAATAGGTCACAGTATTTTTTATTGGAAATATGTAAACTTTGTGAAAGAGATTCATCTGATGATACGATACAACTTTTGTTTCATTTTTTAAGTAAAACTCACACGTTCTGTTAGAGTAAGTTAGAACAAATGCATGAAGTTAGGATACCGCACACACGCTGCTGTATATATATATATATATATATATATATATATATATATATATATATATAATATATATATATATATATATACATACATACATACATACATATACATACATACATACATATATATATATATATATATATATATATATATATATATATATATATATATATATATATATATATATAGGCACATAAAAGCAAACCTTTGTTCATTCACCCTTCCCCTTATTTGAATTGTCTTCTGTACTGTTGAAGGAAAAAGCAATGGTAATAAACATTTCCACTTTTTGTTCTTTCTCCTGTTAGGTTATCAATATTATTTTCCTTTAAATGCATGTCAGCACCTTTAAAATTTTAATATACAATAACACAGACCTTTACAAAGGGACTCCTTTTAGGAGTCTCCCCTTGACTAAGCCTATGATTCAGACATGATTCATATACTACTCTATATGCAACTTAAGATTTCAGTAAGGTGGCTAATACATCTGCATAACGTACGGAATGGGTAAGAGAAACCTCTTTAGAGAATATGGTCCATAACTGCATGAAGGCTGAGCAATAAATATTATCAATAACTGTGTTTAAAAAAAGTGACTTAAGTTATTTTGAAAAATTAAGAGGAAAAAAACTGTAAGTAAAAACATGTGAAGAAAAATAAAAACATTTTCGAAGCTATCGTTCCTTCCTTTATTTTTTAAACTCAAGTAAAAAGTTTTTCCTTCATTTTATTTACAAGTAGTGGATGGTCAAAAAATACTCAAATTATGTTTAAGCTTAAAGTTTTATATTTTTTTTCTAGAAATTTTATGCGTACAGAGTCTTATTAGTTTCCTAAAATTTATGGACTTTTTTGCAGAACTCTTTGTACATTTTTATTAATTTTTATAGTTCCGAATAGAGAATCTTAAGGCAATTTCACTTATTATAAAAAAAGGAACTTTTTCAGCGTTACTGGCCATCAAATTAAGAATAACATAATGTGTTGTGATTTATTATCCCACAGTGCATTAGATATACAGGCCCATGCCCCATCATAATAACATCAGAATATAGTCAACCGCAAGTTTCCATTAAGATTTAAAAACACTTGCAAAATAAAAACGGGGCTTTTTATTTTCTAATTTTTTTTATGCCGTAGCAAACGCATTAATCACTGCAGCTACTGAAGAAACATCAACAAGCTCTTCACGGATTAAAAGTCCGGTAAAGAAGAAAGTAAAGAAAAAAAAGGGGGGAAGGGAATTAAGGGTGAAAAAAGTCCGGCAAGATGTTCCTTTTAATTAGAATTCGAGTTTGTCTTAAATTTCCACTCCCTTCTTTCTTTCACTGCGAGGCCAGCGCGTAAAATAATAGAGTCTTCTAAAAAGTACTTTTTCAGTTAGAATACGGTCAGTACTGTTCCACCTTTTTTTTTCTATGCGCTAAATTTTCCTTTCCGGCATGCTAACAATTTAGTGCGGCACGTTTTTATGCTAAATCTGTTTTGATTACCGCTTTATTAATTCAAAAGGCGGCAATTACAATAGAGTGCGGGGGGTAGGCATACAGAGGCTCCCAAGAGTGTCATTATTATCGATAAACTAAAATGAGTGCATAGCGTAGCAAAAGGCGGTTAATAAAAACATTGCACTTTTGAAAAATCCAGCTCCCTAAGAAGTTTTCTCTTTTAAAAGATACTTCCACTACTGATGAAATTAATTAAAACTCGTTGACAGACAGTATTTTTTAGCAACGGCGAAAATTTTGATGAGGTGTTTTTTGTGGCTTCTTTAAACCACCCCTCTCTTATATCCATCCCTCCCCCCTGAAAACCCCTTGTTCTTGGAATGAGGACTTTTATATAGAAATGCCTTCCCCACCTCCAAAAACGAACTCGGGTATTTAAGTTGATTAGTGGAGGGCTCGGCTAAAACAAAAGGCCATCTTTCAAAAGAGGACAAAACAAAAGTTTTGGAGTGTTTTACTCGCACGTTCTATGAAAAGAGCGCTGACACGCGGATATGAACACCCCCTCTGAGCTGCAGCATCCCCCCCTTTTCCCTGCTGCAAAAATCTTTTCCTGCATCCAAAAAGCATTTTCGATTAAAGATGAATAGATAAGGTTCCCGCTAAAAGCTGTCCACGGCACAGATGAAGAAAAAAAAAATATATCCTCCCAAATGTTCTCTACCTCCCTCCACCCCTTTCTTTTTCCGCATTTATTAATAAAACCTCCACCAATATTAACGATACGATTGGCTGTAACCAGTCACATGGGGTGTCAGGTATCTCCATTGAAAACTATTTGTTTCCTTTTTCTTGAAACAGAGCGATAAACTTAACTCGAGTATGGATGCCCCGTATCTTTACTCGTGTACAGTCGTACACAGTAGTAAAAGGCCCGCTTATCGAGCGATCAGTTGTTCCAAAAAGATTCCATTTTCTCGGTATGAGAAAGAGGGGGGTGGGCGGGCGACTTATGAAAAGAAGAGACACACAGAATTGTCCCCATTTTATTATGATATATTTTTTTGCATAATCGTTTGCTTCTTTTCTTTCGGGGGATGGAAAAAGGGGAAAAAGAGGGGGTGGGCAATTTCTGTTCATTTTAATTATCGCAAAAGAGTTTTGTGCTTTATGGCAAAAGCTCACGGGGGGGAGGGGGAGTGGAAGATCCTCACTTTTGTTCTAGACGCATCTGCTTCTGACACCTGTTTCTTATAAAACAATGGGCTGACGTCGGCGCTTAATTTTGAAGGCTTTCTTCTCGGCATTGTGCCTCGCCACCAAACCTGTTAATTTAAGTGACGCGAAAACAATAGCAGGAGAACAAAAATACTATTGATTTTGCCATCGGTTGGCCTGAAGAACAATTAGAAAATGTCTTTCTTTTAAAGAAGAAAACGATGCTCCCTCTTTTCAAAGATACCGCGGCTGGAGTTTTCGCGCCAATGGACCAAATCCATTGATACCCTAATTTTTTTTAAAATTTTTTTTTATATTTTATATTTTTTTATATCCACCCGTGGAAATTTTTTTTCTCGCTGTTTGTTTTCTCCCCTTTTTATCATTGTAGCCTTCATCTCTTTTGTTTTTCCTAATTCCTTTATTACTTTGATAAGGGAGAGGACAGAAAAAAATTACTTCCTTTTAAAACAACTCAGCGGGCGTGAATATATCTTTTTTTAATATACAGTTTTTTTTTTTCGAGAAAGGGTTTTTCCTTTCGACTTGATACATCACGTTCGGCTTTTATGTATTCTCCACAAAAAAAAAGAAAAAAAAACCCAGAATTCTTAAACAAAAGTGGACGTTCTTTTCACTAAACATTTTCATGTGTACTTTATATACGGAAAAAAAATTGAAGGAAATGCTGTGAAAGCATAACAGCAAAGTGATATTTCTCCTAAAAAAATCAGTAAGGGAGAAAGTTAAATATGAATGAATAAATTATAAAATAATAATAAAGTATACACTTCAAAACCTTTGCGAGATAACAAGGCAATAAATAACATTTTTTAACTAGTAAAAATAAGTTTTTTAAATAATTTTTGTTTCCCCATTAAGCAGTTTATACATATTTTTATGAATTAAATTCTTTTTGTGTGTGTATGTTTGAGTTTCTTTGAACAGATGGACCCTAAATTCTTGGTACATTATTTTGAATTAAATGCATATTTGTCTATATAAATATATTTTTGCAGATTAAATTATAAACATTTCGCTATACGTAAACCTTATCCTGATCAATTCGGGGAGATATTTATAAAAAAATAGTACCCCTCTTCTTTTGTGACACCAGATTTGAATATAACAACAAAACGCCATATAATTTTTATTAAATGAAATCTCACTGGGTTACAATATCATATCCCTGTGTAATTTAGGTTACGCACGATAAAGAAAAAAAAAATAAAGTTTTGCAAAGTATAAACCCTCCTATGCCGTTATATGGCATGGAAGTGAAAACAGATGTTTTGTGCCATAATTATAAAGCAATAAAATGTCTTATATTAGTGAAATACCGAACACTTCTGAAACGACGGACGGAAATGCATTGACAACTTTATTGGATGTACAAGTACTGGATATTGGCATTAGAGTGCTAGCCTAATTTCAACAAAATGTCGATATTATATAACTCTCTAGGGTTTTTTTTTTTGTCCTTTTTTTTCTGATCCTCTCTAAACATAATTACATCTCTTCGTTTAATTTTTATACAATGAAATCTCACTGGCAGCCAAATCATCCCCCTCCATGCCTATTTTTTTACCCCTCTCGGTGTGTTGCTTACGACAAGACCCTCGAAGCAAAAATAACACAATTCCAGCTATCACTCTGCAAAGTATAATAGAACACGGCATGCAAGAGCCCCTTCGTCTCTCTCGCCCCCCCCCCCCCCCTTTCACTGGATACCACTCCAAATCCACTTCCACAGAGACTCTCCTTTGTCAGTGCCATTGGACTAATATGTACGCGACAGACAAGCAATATCGGCGTTCTCAGCTGATCTCGCTGTCACATTTAGGACTCATACACTCTATCCACTGGGTCTGTCAATCTCCATCGCCTACTCAAACCATTAATCTTCATTCCGAAGACAGCAGCGCTACGCCGTTGGCAGAACGGGCCGCAAGCGGTAAATTAAAAAAAAAAAATTGCATAAATAAATAAGCAAATAAAATGCCTTGTGTTAGTTTTTTTTTTCCCATGACGATAGTAAGGTGGCTTACAACAATGGGCAGTAATATCTACGAAGTGTTTGTTTAGAGATAATGAGATCAATGAATTCGAACTTTTTAATTGAAAGCATGTTCGGAAGGGATATCGATGCATTTTGTGTTACTGAAGGCGATGTATATTGTGACAAGATATATATATATATATATATATATATATATATATATATATATATATATATATATATATATATATATATATATATATATATATATATATATATTATATATATATATATATATATATATATATATATATATATATATATATATATTTATATTATATATATATATATATATATATATATATATATATATATATATATATATATATATATATATATATATATATATATATATATATATATATATATATATATATGCAGTGAAACTTCTCTATACCGGCCTGTAATGGTTCCAAATAAAAGTAGACGGCTGAAGCGGTGACCGTGGAAAAGGGGTTTCTTCCGTACCATTGGCTATATAGAGTAATCTTTAATCAGTTATGAACAAAATATGGCCGTCTAGAAGGGTGGCCGGGTAAAGAAGTTTCACCGTATATAGTATGCGCGTATATGTATGTGTATTTCATGTCATACATATGTGCATGAACATATGGGTATGTTTACTATACATTTTATAAGGTAGAAGATAGCACATTTGCATTTTATCATTATGTCCTCTATCTGTTTTAGAATGTTGGCTGCTTCGAATTATATGCAGAAAGTAATTTATAAAAAAAGTATATTTATGAATGTATATATTGTGTCAGTCAAGTGCTTTGTATATTCTGTCATTATATATGAGGTGGGCAAATATTTTTCATTATTGCCTAAATATTTAAAAAGATATAAAAAAAAATTCTTAGAGAAGAAAAGGAGGAAAATTATTCATGTATCTTAAAAAGCTCTGAATTAACAATCTTGAATGCAAATTTTTGTATTTGTAATTTCCCTGATGAACTGAAATATTATGCGATGTTTCCTTCATTCCAAATATCAGGTGCATTATGAATTCCGTTGATTCTTCGAGAACATTTGTACAGCAAGTTTTCATTAAATCCCAACCCTTCCTTAAAGTTAAAAACTTTTCAAACACTACGTAATTCTCAAGGGTTCCTGTTTTTCACTTTTCATTTTTTTTATTTATATATTTATATATTATTCCTTCATTTCTCCTCAGTATGGACCAAAAAAAAAATCTTTGCTATGCCTCGAGATATAAATAAAATTTCAGTTCCCCTAAAGATAAACACCTAAAAAAAATGCCGCGATCAAACAAAACATCCTGACCCGATCGTAGACATAGAATCCGGCATAAATTCAAATAAACGCCTCCATTTACATATGCTGTAAAGAACAGCACTTTTTTGGCTTTCAATAAACAAAAAAAGGGAAATTTTCTCTTTAAAAAAATCCCCGGGCGTTTTTTCCACCACGCTTATTCGAAATGAAATGAAAATTTTCAACCACTAAGGAATAAATCTGTGCCTCTCTTCTTCTCTCAGTGCAAAAATTGATTTGTGTTATGTTGATGACTATTTCCTAAAAGCGTCTTTCAGCGCCCGGGCATGTTAATGAAACTTTTTTAAAGCGCGGCGGCTAAAGGTGGGGGGTTCGGGAAATGTACACATTTGCAGTTGCGGAAATATGAATTATTCAGGCGCCCTAATTTTTATTCTATATCTGAATCGTAGAGAGAAAAAGAGAGAGAGAGAGACAGGTATTTTCCTCCTCTCTATTTTGGAAACGAATGTCCGATGAAAATGAAATTGGAGTAACCTTTGATTATGCACGCTGAATATTATCTTCCTTGAATCATGTTCCACATTGCACGGTATTAAATGGCATTACCGTAAGCGTATGTTTCAAGAGTGTTGATGGAATTGGTTACACACTTTCGGAACAAATTAAGTATTTTGACCATTCACTTACAAGGTGAAAATTGGATGGAAAAATCAATGGTGGATGCTAAAACGTAAAATTAAAATTTGTTGGTATGTTGGAATTGCAAAGAAATTTGCAGAATGCATATCTTGGGGATGATATTCTGAATATAAGAGTTTTCTTATTGCTAAGACGATTAGAGTTCAGGATGTGCGCTTTTAAGTCCAGAGGCGCAAGGTTCAGCTCCCACTCCTGGCGTCGTCACAACTTGAAGGCAGCATTTTTTACGAACTTAAAATACGAATGAAGTCAATTATATTATCTACATTAAAAAAGCACTCTTATGTGATTCGTCGCATATTAAATAATCATATAGTCGAGCCCCAATTTTCAGAGGGGTGTGTGGACTTTAGTGTATTTGATTGTTCGACATCAGTAATTAAGTATAACCATTTTTCAATACTTCTCTTAGAACTTGAATACTAAAATTATTGAGGAATTATAATCGTGGTAAAATTCACTAATTTTACTGTTGTCAAAATACTGCATATGAATTGCTCGCATGCTTTGAAAAATCCCGAGTCGACACACCTTAGGCATGGAATAATATTCATCTATTTTCTCTAAGTTCCCGAACGGACATATGTGAAAAATACTCCCAAGCTACGAATTTTAATCAGAGTTCTCATATGATAGTGGGCCTGACCAATTAAAGTTAATTAAATTTTAGATAAAAATTAGGGGTAAACATTTAAATATAATACATTTGAAAGAAATATCATTCTCAAAAAACTTATTGTTTCAACCTAAATCTTGAAAAAACCCAAACTTAATACTAAAAATTTCCAATTTTACATGCATGTTAAATTATGCATATTACTATTTTTTTTTTCAATTATTATACACACAACACCTGCCAGCTAATGCTCGCTTGTCACCCTGCTATCAGCATTAATGTATTACCTCAAAACCGAAGCCATCAAACAAACGTGAGAAAAATACGTACTATTTCAATAGCCTTCTAACGACAAGCAACCGTTTTCATTCCCCTGTTTTTGCTTCCATAATTGTTACAACACTGTCACTCATCCGTGTTTCAATTTTCTCCTCTATCGCTACGGAAACACATCCCGGCGTTCGACATTTAATTGCAGAAAGTTTAGAATTCACCCTGTCAATAGAAAACCCTTCTTTTCCAGGAGGACCCTGACAAGGGGTCCTCACAATGATAAATGACAAGTCGCGGCGTCACTAATGAATGTCAAATGCAATCAGAACAGTTCTCGGTTAGAGATGAATTACCGGGCTTCTCTCCCGTGTGCGCACGGAAACAGCTCAACTCAGCAGCAGGAACTACCCTCTCACTTACTACCGCCTAAGTGGCGTAAATGTGAAAGGGTTACTCGCGTTTTTATTCGTGCACAGGGAAGGCTACAAATGTTTGACATTCTTCTTTCAAACGAGTTTTTGAAGGTGACGCAACTTAAGTGTTGGGGAGGAAAAACAGTGACGGTGCGATAGGTAAGCGGTGTCGCCAGTTGAGAAATTGAAATATCTGCTAAAAATGTGTAATTAAGTCTAATTCACAATCTTTCCTGACACACTATAATTGTTGTGTCCCTTTTAACATTTATAATTTTTTCTTTCCATATTTGTAAACTATCTGTTTAATAAATGTGGCACTGAGTGTTAGGTTTTTAAGATAAATGACATTACCATCCTTAGATGCATATGATAGTGTACACACACACACACACACACACATATATATATATATATATATATGTTATATATGTACATTGGGTTTTGACCTTTCATAAATAATCATATAATTTTTAAGTCAGTGTTTAATTACATAAAGCCATCTCTCTCTCTCTCTCTCTCTCTCTCTCTATATATATATATATATATATATATATATATATATATGCTTATATATATATACAGCGTCTACATTTTTTACTACAGTTACACATTTTAGAGATTAAAATCCTACAAATATAATGTCAATCAGTTAAAAATTATAATTTTTATAAATAAGATCTCAATGCCTTTTTAAACATGATACTTTTTTTCTAATCATGTGTTCAGTTAATTTAAGTAATATATGCTGAATTACACATAACTTGGTGTAGAATTATAATATTTTATGTCCATGTTTTCATTTATTTAGATATAACACATTCGTGATTGAATACTGCAGTTTGGTTCTTTCCCAAGCTCATTTAAGCAATTACAGTCTTCTATCTATTCCGAATTTATAGAATTGCAAAAAATATGCAATTTTATATCCTTATACATCCTTATAGAACTTATACATAACCCATTTCCACTGCGTTTTGTCGGTTTTCACGATATAAAATCAAGGTATTTTACACAAAATTAATGAACAAAGTTAAATGAAAATGACTATTAGTGAATTTTATACCTGGTTGGCCTGCAAAAGCCAAGCGGGTCCTATTTCATGCATTGGAGACTATTAGTGAATCAATAAGTTTAACTTAAGCTTGAATTTTTTTTTACTCTACTAGCTTGTCCCTGATTGTCATAAAAATAACTTTGAGTTCAATGAAATGTTATTAAAAAAATTCGAACAGAAATTTATCCCCCATATTACATTAGTTGTGCAAATTAAATTCAAATTAAGCAAACACCATTCGTATTTTAAATCCGCGGATACTAAGAGATAAGGGCAAATATCATACGCTCGTCTAAAATGCACCACGCGTCATTTGTCATTTAAAACCGACGATATGATTTGGGAGGATACATTAGATATGTCTTCAGAAAAACTCATCTCCGCGACAGATGTTACCTAACTCACCCTCTCCCCGTGTAATTGGCCTGAGGACATTCGTTTCAAAAAAGAAGATAGGCTATACACGTCTCTGCCGTCTATCACTCTATGCTGATTCCGATTTTCGCCCCAGGGTCGTGAAAAATATTCTCATTCAAGTTTGTGTGAGTGTGCGTACGGGCTCCCTCTTTCTGCTAATGACACAAGGCGGGAAAGAATGATTTAGATTTTTGTTTTCGAGACATAAAAGTTTCGTGAAAGAATGCTTAGAATAAAATAGGAAACTATGGAAATGCAATGCTGAGATTTAAATTTGTTAAATATTTTGATGCTTCAAACTGAATTTTTCTACAGGAAGTTAGTAGAGCTCGGGATCGCCCGTTAGAGGAGCTTTACGGATTATGCTTCATTCGTGTTTCCAAGACATGCTGCTATCGGTTTATTTATTGCAAATGATCTGCATGACAGTTAGGTAGGATAATTAATATGCATGTGTTGCTCATGGAGAAATTCATATTCATGAACATAATCTATTCATTAGATGGCTTACGTTTTACTCTATAATTCATAAAATTTAAACACAAAGTCAATGGAAGTTAGTAAATTTAATTTACTAGCCCAAAAGTCTTGAAATGGGCCTTTTTTTAATTCCGATTATTTTGCGCTTGAAGGTTGACTTTTAGGTATTTGTTTTAAATAGGTTTGGTTTAGTTTGGTTTGCAGTGCTACGGTAATTTTTTTTTGCTACATGAGGGCTAATTAGACCGGGACCTTCTGCTACAAACATTCGAACGGCTACAAACATCCATGCCAACAGTGGGACTCGAACCCACAGACTCTGGTACCGAAAGCCAGCGCCCCAGTCATTCGGCCCTCTTCCGGTTGGTTTTAAATAGGATTGGCCCATTGTTGTATAGCTAGCTGGTTATGAATATTATTTTTTGATTATGTATGATTATGACTAGGTTTGGCGTGGTAAAAATACGACGAGAATTGCTAAATGAAAATGAATTATTAGAATTGTATAGATACTTTTGTAATTTATTCTTTTTAAATAGTAAGGAGAAAGAGAACTATCATCGCCGCAGAAGAATTATCATCGCTTTATAACTAAGGCAATAACAGCGCTGGTTTTTAGAAAGCCACTACAGCATGCCTAGCAACCAAGAATAATCTAAAAAATGAGAGCAAAAAGCTTCCAAAGCAACCATCTAAAATTCTTCGACTATTTAGAGGCACATACCAATTACTCCAACCATAAACACTAAAAAACATCCAATTCGAATTCTTTGATTTAACAGACGTAATATTTTACTTTAGGGTTTTTATAGAACTTATGAAAAAAAAATTCGTTATTAGTGGAAAGTTATCTGACTGGAGGTGCCCCAATATTTGTTACTGCATTTTTCAATGAAATTTTTTTTAACATTTTGACTTATTTATCTGGAGATTTTATGCATGTGTGAGAGAGACATTCTCTAGTTTCTTTTGTTTTTATAATTATTATGATTATTATTTATTTTTTTCATGTATTATTTTTCTTTTTTCTTTTTTTTGCGGGGGGGGGGAGATCTGAAATAATCGATCGGTTATTCCCCATTTCATAGCCCTTTAGTTGAACAGTCTTCTTCACTTCTCCATAACAAATATTTCTGAACAAATGTACAGAGTAAATGAAGTTATTGAGACTGAATATTCCCGCCAAATGAAAAGACTGAAACTCATTTGGAATTCATGTCTATACCACCCCCTCATATCTGAAATTTCGTCCCCTTTTGTTCTTCACTCCATACTTTTTATAATGAGTTATAGAGAAAAGCTGGATTTATCTAATAGAGTTTGGATGAAAGTTTTGGTTCCCGAGACAACTTCGTTAAGAGATTGAGCGCTTGAATTTGAAAGTCTCTCCTTAACTTTGTTCCACACATTTTTCAGGGATTTGCATAAATACTTCCTCAGTCTGTATTTGCTGAAGATTGGGTTAAATTTTTTAGAATATTTCTGAGTTGTAATTTGCTTGAATTTATTTTTTTATTTGTCTCCTGCTAAAATTTATAAAATCCACATTGATTTTTTTTTTATTTTTATCAAACAACTTAAATTAGTTTCTTGTAAAAAAATAATTTTTAATGAAAGGATCATCTTTGATTCGACAATTTTTTTGCACTTATACATCTGAACATGCGGGCATTGTTCTATTATCACATGCACATTTCGAAACTTTTAATATTTAAAAATTTATAAAATACATTGCTTCTGGATTTTTAATCCTTGTTTAAATCGTAAGATTTTCGGTGTTCTTTTTTCACAATATTTTTAAAATCATATTTTACCAAACTATATTCACTATTGTATCAAAGAAATTGCGATTTTTGTATAGCATCTTGAAATTATTTATATGCATTATTATCTTCTCCTTTTGCGAATGATAAGCGAATGAAAAGCAAATTTTCGGTTGAAATAAAACCTCATTGAAGCAAATAAACTTTTTACCGCAGTCAAATTACTTAAAATAATTTTGTTAATCATTTTTAAAAGTATATGGAGCAGAAGAACCACTTTAGCATAATTAGATGCATAAAAATAATCAAAATATTGTGTCAATAGAAAGGTCTAAAAAATGAAGAATTTTGAACTTTTAGAAAGATTTTAGCGATACTTTTGAAATAATTTTTCATATCTGAGCATATAAAAACTTTGGTAAAAGCTTATAAACTCATAGCTTTGTCGCTACTTACATGACAAGAACATTTCCCAAATGATTCACAGCTTGAACAACATTAATAGACTTTTTTTTTAATCAGTGCTGTTCGAGTATAGAAATATTATAGCAGAAATGTAAAAGAAGCACGTAGAATAAAGTTGTAACATACATCATACCACATATTTGCTTACAGCGCTCCAAACAACTTTTAAAACTTAAACATACCAGGAGATATAGTCAAGAAGGAATCTCCAATAGCAATCTAATTAGCCGGAATTGGATTTTAACGTTAACTTCACGAGTTTTTTAGCAATTAGTGGTTTAAATCGCTAACGACATTCTACCCAACGACATTCTACCCAAAACTATGGCCGACAAGAAGTCTAGGAAAAACAAAATAACAATAATAATTCATGAAAGATATGAAGTATAATTCATGCCATCCCATCTTTCTTTTTTGGCAGTGATATGCATGAAAAGTAAAATTTATGGTTTATATATTCGAGTTTTAACAATAGCCACTCGAGATAATTCATAAATACTTGAGATACTACCTTCTTTAAATCAGATTTCAAACAAAAATGGTAATTTCCTAAATTTATGCGAATAAGATGCATTTCTTCAAAAGAAAGCAAAATTCACACTGAAAATTATCCCTTTTCTTTTTTTTTCAAAGCCATCGCTGAATTTTTGAAATTCAGTTTTAATTATATTTCCTCCCTCTAGATTGGCAGCAGGCATTTTCCACTACTCTTAAGATTCCGAACTGATATCCTAGCAATTTTAATTTCGGTTAATCCATACCTCAACTTTTGATTATCGCTCCAACACTAGCAAATTAAAGCGAGAAAAAAAAATATACAGAAAATCTTACACGCAAAAGTTTACGGTCTTTACGATTAAATCTTTCACTTGCTGACGGTATTAATAAATATATGAAAAAGGAAAAAAAAAAAGAACTAAATGCTGTAACTTATTTAAGCGTGTACAAAACGAAAAAAGAAATTGCGGATAGGGGAGGAAAAAATCCGTTGAATTTTGCGTCAGCTTCGTTTCTGGCTGTACTTAGTACTACACCTTGAAAGCAAGATGTCTGTTTAATTAGCGAACACTCAAGAGTGCTGGATTCTAATATACCCACCACTTCTTTTCCTATTCATTCAGAGGCTACTAATGAAAAAGTTTTTCCGCCAAAAATCATCGAGTTAAAATATAACGTTTAATTAAATCTCTTCATAATTAAATATGTAAATGAACCGGCTGTCAAAAAGGCAAAAAAGTACTCGAAAGAAATTTGTTTTGAAAGGGAAATGAAATTGTGTCCTAACTCTCCCCTCTCCAACTCTCTCGTTCTTCTTAACACCACTACGATGTCAGAAAAGAAATTTTGCCTTTTCAAATATTTCTTCTTATTTTATGTCCCATACTTTTTTGTAGCTCTTTCTCTAATGATTCTTGTTGTTGTATCGCGAAATTTCTCGCAATTTAAGAAGCCATCCTGCTGAGAAATTCAAGAGCGGGAAAAAAAAAAAGGTTTCTAATGAGCCTTGTTGTTAAGTGAAAAATCGAATTCTCTTCTTGGCTTAATTCGTATTTTATCCCAAATAACCTCCGGTGCTGTATTCATTTCTCTTATCACATGAGCCCACATTAAAATAAACATTTACTCGGGGAAAAAATGCTAAAGTTTGCGAAAAGAAGAAGGCAGATTTGCTTTTATTGTGAAAACTTTCAAAAGAAATTACTTTCTGTCTGTCCTTAATTTACTTTTCATTACGAAAGATATCATTCCAGAACTTAATGCAATATAAATTATCAGAAAGATGCTTTGCAGGTTCTAAACTTCCTTTGAAGTTGACAGTTACACTTTATTTTGGCTGTGTGTACCATAAAATCGATTTATTTCAACAAGCAAAGTTTCAAGGAGTCATTCAAAGAGTTTACTTTGAATAGGAAATCATGAATCCTTGATAAGAGAGATTCCTGCGTCCATGCTTGCTGGATGCACCTAAAATGACTATCTTTGCATAAGGAACTCTTCTGATCAGGATTTGTTCCTTGCAATTTTATAAGAGCTAATGTCAAGTATCACAGAAGAACAAATTTTTATGGTTTTAAAAGAAGTTTTGAATTAATTTATAGACAATACTAACAAAAATCTTCAAGACACCAAAACATCCCTTGGAATGTATTAGAGAATGCAAGTTTTATTCATCTTCCTGGAGAAATAAGATTCATCATTACCATCAAGCAATGCACTGAGAATAATACTTCTAGAATAACACATTTTTTTTCTCTAATATTTTGATAACTGATTGCATTTTACATCCTGATTGCATTTTACGTGATGTTATAGAGAAAACAATTGAATATTTTGAAAAAGATTACTTTTCAGGAACGAGAAAATATCTTATTATCTATCAAATGCGTTCAAATAGGAATATTAAATTTATGTTTTCTTTCCCACTGAACGAATGAAATTTAAATCAGAAACTATTGTACTTTTAGTAGTGGAGAAATCCTATTAGGATTTGAAGTAAGGACCATACGAAGCTGGTGTAAGGTAACACCCAAATCAAAAACATTTCACATAAACGCTGGGTTATCTGAATCCATTCAGAGGCGTGCCATGTAAAAAGCTGTCACTCCTACTAGAATGGGGGGTACTACACACACACGCACGCACATACACAGCCCTCTCGATCACACCCCTCTTTTCTCAATGTAATTACAGAGGGGAGTAGAGGAGAGAACGTTTACTATCCCTCCGTAATCAGCGGCGAGAAGTCCCCAACTCTATGCAAATCAGAAAAAAAAAATCTAAAAAAAAAATTCCTCTTTAAAAATAATAAACAGAATCTGTATACGGTTTCGTCTCGAGAGGGGAGTGAAATCATCGAAAAGGGGAGGGGAGGGGGGGGGAGTGCTGTCGCATCGCCGAGGAAATTAAAGCTCTATGAAATAAATTCTTCGAAATAATTTATCATGTTTTCGGAGGTTGGTCAGCTCGCAATATGCCCCCTCCCCGAACTGTCTAGTTCGTTTTCCAAAGATTAAGCCCGCGCTGCAAAAAGGAGTGGTGCGTCCCGGACCGAGTTGGCAGCCGGATGATTGATGTTCGTTCCGGTCCTCGCCGATTCCCCCCCCTCTCCCCCCTCTCCCGGCGAAAAGAAGAGCGCACAGAAGAGAGTGGAAAAAACTATATATCTATACACACACACGTATATATACATACACACACATATATAAGAGAAAAGGAGGAGCAAGGCGAGTAGAGAGGGAAAAAAAAATCTGGAACTCGTTCGCCTCTCTCTCTCTGCCTTGGCAATCCATCATTCTGTCGGCTTAAATTAACTTGCAGAAAGATAAAATTTTCCGAAAGATGCCCGGGTAAAAACACCTTGCCTTATCCCGGGTTTGCATTTCTCATTTACAGACGGACTAGGCGGGGTGTCTCTCTTTCTCTCTATCCTCTCGCTTTCGACTATCGCCGCTCTCTAGCTGCCTCTGCCACCCCCTCCCAGAGGTTTTTTCCTCCTACAGCATCCCGCTGAGATGCAAGGTGTCTCTCCTTTCCTGCTGCTCAGCATCCTTTTGCTCTTGCGCTTCTCCTTCGCGTTCGTTTGGATCGTAAGCTTTCGGGAGGATTTTGTTGGTTTTTTTTCTCTCTCTCTTCTTCGTACAAGAGGTTGAGTTTTGCACGCTGCCAGACTATTTTTTAGGATGCTCTTGACGTTTTCCTCGGTGTTGCGGGAGTGAGAAACGCAAGCGTGTTCGACTCCGATCCCACTTTGTTTACGAATGATTACACGGGCAAATGAATGGGGGCTTGGATAATTTTTTAAAAAAATTAAGGGAAAGGTCATTGGAGTTTTTAAAGACTTTTAAAACGATTTTTATTTAACTCGGTCTCTTCATAGAGTAAAATAAAATTAAGAAAAATCATCAAATTAATTTTGAAAAATCGTTATTTTTGAGTGGTTTAATCTATTTTTCCTTAAAAATATTTTTCTATGTTCAAATCAGAGCAAACCTAAAATTTATTAATGCTTTACATGACGTATCTGTCCTACAGTAAAAGTGCAAGTTGGTTATTGCACCCCTTAAATATTAATAGTACTCGTACGTACTAACAGATGCGGGAATGAGCGTAATTAATACTTACAAAACAGGAGGTGTGTTGTTATAGTATTTTCTTTGCACTTTCCAAAATAGAGATATTAAAAAGTATGAGTTATACATGTATAGTAAGCTAAGTATTGTGTAATACGTCGCTATATATGCTTCTGGTGTTTTTAAAAATATAATAAAGGTTTGATCTGATATCATGTAATTTAAAGCGACACTATACACATAAAACGTAACAAAATTCAGGATTTTCAATGCACTCTTTTCATAGGGCAACCCCCGATATTCTTACAGAATGAAAAGCATTAGCAAATATCAAAAATAAAATGAAGTGCATTTTTATATTGCTGATTAATACAAATATTACGAAAGTAATTTCAAAAGATTCTCCTCATTCAGTTTTGACCCCCCCCCCCCCATAAAAAAAAATTTAAAGGAAAAATGAATATTTAAATATCCCTATTTCTGAAAAAATTTTAATAATATTCTTTTTATGATACAATAATATGCCATGGCTGAAGTTTCACTAGTATTCTATTAACTCCATTTCAGATATCTAGAGTAAAACTGTAAAAAAAATATTTTAGACTATAACATCCCCAGTTAGGGCAAAATAAAAAAATAAGAAATAGTTTTTTAATTTAAACTTTAAAAAAAAGGTTTTTTAACTTCCTTAGATAATTTTGGATTTACAACTGAAATTACACCTTTCCTGATAAATTCCATCCATGAATTCATTTCATATTATTTTAAATGGCATCGGCAAAAAATGTGTCACACACACACATTAAATACATACATACATACATACATATATATATATATATATATATATATATATATATATATATATATATATATATATATATATATATATATATATATATATATATATATATATATATAAGTTATCCTTGTCGTAGGTCCATTTACGACAAAGTGATAACATAAATTAAAAATTTGTGAATTTTTAATTCCCTTCCTTTTGCATTTCTCTCTCCGGCCATTCTATATTCACCTTCCAAGGGTACCGCTATTTCTGTATTTCTACTGATTTCTGTGTAGTCTTGTGATGATTCATGATGATACTTACTTTTCAAAAATGCGTTATGATTTTTTGGGCTCTGATGTACCTAACATGATGTTACGTATTCTTTAGAACATGCGCACTTTATTGAATTATTTGAGACATATCCCCACCATTACAACACATATATGTTAGTTTTAATGCCTGAAATATACTATATAACTTAGACTAAAAAACTAGAAATTTGTGATAATTTTCGTATTATTCTGAATACAAAGATTGTTGACATTTCACACCATAAAAATACTTTTTAAAACAGGGCAATAAGAAAAAAAGGAAGTGAAAAAAAATACGCAAATTTGAGAATTAAAGAAAATATTGCCTCAAAGAGAAATAAATTTCTACAAAATTCAGTATGTTGGATGTAAGCTAAAACATTCAGTACTGTTGAGCAATTTCTCAACAGTACTGAATGTCTCAACAGTGCTTACATCCAACATACTGATTATTTAATGAAAAAAGTATGCGAACTAATATATTTCTTCCCATAGACCAAAAAGTGTACCAAATATTCTTTTATACTTCTTCGAAAAGAAAGCATCGTTGCAATTTTATCAGGAAAATTTCTATTATGTTAACACAACATACACACAATAAAAGCCACGATATATAAAGGAAATTAAAAATCCTTATCTATACAAAATTAAGTAATTTATGATATATACATAAAAATCATAGTTTTCAACAAAAAAGAATTTCACAGTTTAAAAATATATTTGTGCATTTGTATTTATATCAAAAAAACATTCACATACTTATATATCCCAAAAAAACATTTAGGTGTAATTTAATTCTTTAAATCGTTCCCCGTGCATCCAAAAATATATTTATCATCGAAATCAATTAATTTTATCTGAATTTCTAAGCATTTCAAAGCACGAAGAAAAATCCTATTTGTGCGCATTTAGATGGGCCATTCGGATATTGAATAAAAGTAGTTAAAATTCTTTTAAAAATTAATTTCTCCTTTATGTTAAAAGAAAAATAGTCTTTTTTGAATATGAAAAAGTACATACACATCTCTCCCTTTCTCTCCCATTATCTATAATTGAAAAACTACTTAAAATTCTCTCTCTCTCTCTCTCTTTTCTATTAAAAAATTGAATTTCTTTGAGAATTCCTTCCTTTAATGTGTAACGTCTCAAAGTCTATATCATTATAAGACCGACTCTTCCACGTTTAATATTCTGAAACTTCGATTCAGCGCATTTCCCGCTTCGAATACCAACGCCGCGAAGAATCCCTTTTTAATCGCGATTTAATTTCGGAAAATAAAAGCAAAGAAATAAATTAAAAGAAAACCTGGAAGCGGGCGGTAAAAGGGGGCCACGGTGTGCTCTATCGAAGGGTCTCTCTCTCTCTCTCTTTTAATGAATTGCACAGATCCGTCTCCGGGAGCTCATCAGGCGCCTGAAAATCGCAGTAAGTCGGAAAAGAATCAGCTGCAACAGTATAAATTAAAAGCGAAAACCAGTTTAAAGAATGCTTAAAATTACATTTCTCCCAATTTCATTAATCATCGCGACTGAAAGAAGAACGGCCACATGCCACTGACTTGGATTCGACGCCCGGGTTGCCACTCAGTAGAAACTATCGCGCTCTTTAAAACTTACGTAAGCAATCGGACTCAAAATTGTCGGCTGCGTTGCAGATACTAACGTCAGTTCTTCGGCGTTTTTAACGGCTTTATTTTAAGTGTTATGAAGCAGACGATTAAACAGTTTTAAAAATTTGAAAGAATCGGATCGTTTTCTTATTATTTTTTTTTATATATATAGAGAGAGAGAGAAAATGTAGGGCAATATTGAAGGTTTATAATTCATTCCTGAAATGGCAACTGTAGAGATTTCGTCACGTTACAAACCAATTTAATTTTTGATAAACAAAAACTCATATCGAATTCAATACTGTCGATCTAGAATGATGACGAATTATTTTTAATGATAATTAATGAAATTCAGGTGATGTATGCGATGCTTTGATACAGTTTCTTAGATTAAAAGTATCCTTTATGATAAAACTGAAAAATCTAATACTGTGTTCAGTAACAGTAAAAAAGAATCTATCGTTTGCCAGGTATGATAGTATCATTAAAGAATAAAATTTACCTTTCCTAATATTTTTTTCTTATTTCTGAAAACTTATCCTACTTCCAAACTACAGACCAGGCAGCTTATTATCCATGCATACTAATTACATAAGATCACAGAGAACTGTGAATAAAGCATCATATTTTCTAACATTTAGGACATTCACTTTTCAGTTCTAATTAAATTCGAATTTGTTTTAATCTAAATGAACGCTTAATATGAAATTTTATACAACATTTATTATTACAGATTTAATACGGGACTAATCTCATTATGAAATAATTTTTTAAATTATTTATAGATGTAAAGTTATATTTCCTCTATAATTAAATTTATATTTTTGACGTTTTTGAATTTTGTTTTTAATGTTATTATTTAAAAAAAAACACTGCTGCAGGATTATCAGTGTCAAAGCTAAAATTGACCACGAAAAAAAAAACTGGCTTCTATTCACAACTAATAAAAACCGTTTTTTGCATCAGGAATTCATTCATGCTACTTTAAAATTTATTGAGAATATAATTAATTTTACACATTACAGGAAAAACACGCTACTATAATGTACTTCTATTCCTGTAATAGTAACATTGATTGCTGTTTTTTTCCCCTTTTCCCATGACAGTTTACAACTGCCCTAAATTTTCGATTTCTTCAAAATTTTCACTTTTCCTTATTTTATTTTATTCTCCTTTCTTTTCGACTTTCAAAATTCTATTGAAATAAGCATCTGTTGAATTTTCAGACGGAAGTTCGAAAATAGAAGTTCTTTGCCTCTATTTAATTTTATTCTTATGTACTTAATCATCTTGACTTCGCACGAATATTTGATCCCAAAATGTTAAATAAAATATTTATTTCTGTTTCACCTCCTGTCCTAGTTTCTGGCCATTGCTATGAATTTTCCCGAAAGTGTGATAGTTTTTATTCATAACTCCTTTATTTTCATGTTTATTAACTACTTTTATTTTTTTATCTTTTTTATTTTGTTCGTTGAACTTGGTTAAAGGAAGAGGCCTGGTCCATCACATAGGGATCTAAGGCCAAATTCCTGAAACAATAGATCTTAATGTTATATATTTCTACTCTTCTTGCTATAGACAAATTTTTCCATGAAGGAACTCTTCTATAATACGATTTTCTTGCAGTATATTACAAATTTCAGTATTAACAGGATTTTTACACAACTTTTGGTACATATGGGCTTTTAAATTTCATATAATTGCTTTGTGGAATCACTTAAATAGATCTTTAGGTAAAACTAGACCTCTAATAGGCGCGAAATATAGACATTAAATAGACCTTTAATGGGCACGAAATCCCAAAAATTCGGATCAAGTATAAATCGCCAAGAAGAGCTTTTGGAATTTTTTATCTTCCGCCAAAAATCGCCAAGTTGGGTTCCACTTCTGTTTTGCTACTAAATTCGAAATCGTTTGGAAACCAGCTTTCGCGTCAGCTAATGCCGTTTCATTAGTTTCGCATGCAAATTACACGATGCGTTCAGCATAAATAAATGAAGGCACTGTCTGTGGCCATTACTTTGCCGTTAATTTGGCCTCATTTGTCTCAACCCATGTGTCAGCCACAGAAGTAAGAAGCAACGAGGTGGGGAGAACGGAAAAGTCGCATTAAAAGTCGGATTTCGAATACTCGATTCACTTTTTCCTCGCACAAGATTTGTGTAATTGTCTTTTAGGGAGAGAGCCGGGGGGATAACATAGAATTAAACACTTGTCCCGCCCTGCTGGAATTCCAATTTCTCTCATTTGTTTTCCATTCTTCGGGTATTTGACTTGAATATTCCCTTAAAATTCTTTACTTAGTGACTTTAATGGTTGTATTTACCTCCACTTTTTAACGTAAAAAAAGTTTAAAGATATGTTTGCATTTATTCTGTTTTTTTATACTTGACATAAAACATTATAATTACATTCAGTTCATTCTGCAATATAATCTTTTTCTAAAGTTTTGATTAAGACGGGCAGATTATTTAAGAAAAGGTAGCTGATCGATTGATAAACTTTTATAGCGCTATAATTTTATCTATATATCCTTACTCATATATATATATATATATATAATGTCTCTTTTGTATTTCTTTACTATGTGGTTGGAAGTAAAAGCCTGCTAAAATACGGTCTTTTTTAATACTGTAGGTTACGGGATGAACGAGTCGACCTTGTAGATTCTAAAGAACGTTTATATGGTTTTGATAGTCATCGCATGAAAGACCAAGCCTTTTTGAATGGTGAGTACAAAAATTTCTTTTAATGTTCAGTAATTTATCAAACTGTTTTTTTTTCTTCCAGCATTTCCTGTTCCTTACTATTTAAACTGAGTTAGTATAATTCAGGCTATTCACGACATATAGTAGCAAGAATTTTTACAGCCTTGGAAGCATAAAAGTTTTTAATATTCTAATACATTCGTTATCATTATATGAAAAGCCTTCTCTAACAAAAAAAAAAGCTTATAAGTCTAAAACAAGAAGCTGAAATATACTTCTCTATGGTAATATTTTTTCAGTGGAAAATTCGCAACGATTTTCGTACTTTACTTCAAGGGAATGTGTGCAGACTCTTATATGTAAACATAAATGCATACATTTATGTATACCTACTATTAAAAAATTCGAATATTTTTAAACGTGCAATGGCAATATGTCCTCTCTTGATTGACTGTGGAGTATGTTACTGTATGTCATGTAAAAAAATAAACAAAGGAAGAAGTTCTTCATATTGCTGTCAAATAATGATTGAATATTTATTCTTGAACACCTAGAAGGTAAGTATGGACATTTATTTGCACATAAAAATCACACTGGTGGTGTTCTTTACTTTCTGTGTGACTTCTTTATTTTCTTTTATTTGCTTCTCTACGCACCCTCTTGACTGCTGTGCTTTTTCTTCTTTATTTTAACTGTCTCAGTGTCATTTTCTCAGATAGTCTAACCCTCTTGGCTTAATTTTTTCAAATTTCAGTTAAGTTTTTGGATTAATAATTGTATAGAAATATGAGAGAATTGGCAAAGGCTAAATTATATTGTTTCAATTTACTTGAAATCCCAAAATAACCACGTACATTTATATTAAATCATAGTAGTCAAATTATGATAAATTATATGAAATTACTTTTAAAATAATAATATTTAAAAAGGAAAAATTTGTAGTGAAATAATAGCAAACATATAAAAAAATTTAACATATAAATAACCCTCAAAACCTTAATAAGAAATAAAGTTTGGATTAGGCAGTATATAATAAATACACTTACAATATTTACAGTATATTTCAGTCTAAACACGATATCATTGCGTATTTTACATGCATTGGATATACATTTTGCTTCATTTAATTATAAAACGTTCGCACCTTTTTATCGTTCGTTTCATAATTTTAGTTTATTGTTACAACTTTAATAATTATTCTTCGAAGATAGTCTATTATAAACCTAGCTTCATTCTCTAAATCATTTGGCATAAAATATCAAACAATGGACCGAATACATGTTATGTATTCGGTCCATTGTTTGATATTTTATGCCAATTATGTCGACTCTCAAAAAAATACTTAACAGCACTATCTTGAAAGCTAATTTTTTTCCCCCGTGAATTATGATCAGGCCAAATGGATGAAATACAAGGCTCCCGAGTTGAAATCATATCCGCCTCTTTTAATCCAACCAAAATGAAACCATAAATGCTTTCTGTGTCTTCTCCATCATCACGAATCGAGATAGGAATTCCCCGTCAGTTTCATATTCATAACATCAATTTCTGTTTTTCTGGAAAACAATGAAGGAACTTACAAAAATAGTTTCAGGAGTTGTGTATGCGTTGCCGCAGCAACACCCTTTGCAAACAACACTGCACCGACAATAAGATTCAGAGTCCTTTCAGTTAAATCAACAACAATAATATTACGTATATTTTGGACGTTTCTATCAAAACCAATGACACACGCTTATTGCTCCCTATATTTGTGTTTACTTTGGAGAGAACAAAATTACGTTGATACAAAAAACATATTAAGAAAGGGAATACATTGTAACCGTCTGACTTATTCCATTACTGGCAGACTTAGATTTTATGTGTTTTCATTATTTTAAAAGAGACTAATGTCTTTTAAAAGCGTTTGTAAGAAGAAAGAATGTTTTACATCAATTGAAAGCGGATGTATGCTGTTAAGTCAGAATATAAACAGAAAATTTACTTTCGGAATATGCTTTCTCTTGTGATCAAACAGTTCTTCCATGTAAGATGGATATAAGACCAAAAAAAAAATCCTTTGAAATTAAAATGATAGGGTTTCGACACATGCTTAGGTGTTGTAAGATGAGCTGAATTTAAAATTTTCAAAAGATCGATATTCCTAATTGAAAGTGCTAGTTTTGTTTTGGAGTAATTTCTGACGTAAAACATTTAAGAAAGTATTTCCAATCTTGTGTAAAGTTTATGAAAAATTAATAAATATTGTCATTTAATTATTGAGGGAAACAATTTAGCTGTATCCCTCTCTATCTATACGATTTAAAGCATTCAAAACTTAATACTGCAGATTACTGTATGAGTAAATGGTGTATATATAATAAACTTTTAACGAATCTTTAAATAAATGATTGCGCTAATATTTCGATTAATTTGTTCAGGGAGTTTGCTGTTTCCACAGAGATATATATAAAACTAAGGAAGTTAATCATTATAAGGAAATATGAATTATACTACTGACAAATAACTGAAAGTATGCATCATTTATTTTCCCTTTCCTTTTATCTAAAGTTACTTGAAATTCAAAATTAATTTTGTTTTGCATGTGAGATTATGAGATACGTATAAAAGTTTTAGAATGATCACAAATTCTAAGAAATGCCTTTCAGAAGGATTTTGCAGTGCAACGGACTTTTAAAAGAAACACTTTATGCACTCATTTTACGCTATAGAAATTCTTCATCTCATTTAAACTTAGCGAGGTAAATTTTGAACACATATTTGGAAAAACTAACCATTACATTACAAAAAATTGACTACTTTCCCCGAAGAAAAGCCATTTTGGCTCTATAAAGTAGAGGTTATTTATCCCTTTACATATCATTAAATTCAGCCGTTATGATTCGTACAGCTCATCACTGTATAACTCGAAATGAGTTCACCACATCGAGACAGTCTCAGGATTTGAGTTTAGCGCGTGAGTGGCATCTACAGTTTCAGCCGTGCCTTTGTCAGTCCTCTCTGCATTGTATTGCATGTGATCAGAGCAGTCTTGTGGGCGAGCAGAGAAGCAGTCTAATTCTCTGGTTTTATTTCTTCTCCCCCTCCCACTATTTAGGCTACTTCTGGCTTCTTGCAGGGGGATCGGCTAACGGCCACAGTCCCGTCCTCAACTTGAGCCAGCACTCCAGCCGACCCTCCAACAGCAGTGGCAGCAACAACAACCTCAACAACAACCCCACCACCAACGGGCCGGGAGGACCCAACAGTGGTGAGCACAGCGGCAGTGAGAACGCCTACAACGTCGAAGGTGAAGACGACGTGAACGACAGCGAAGACGACGACGATGACGATAGGGAAGAAGGTAAGCAAGCACTCTGGGGTGCCTTGTGAGTGCCACTCTCACCTAAAATTCAAAATGTCCAATGCTTTATTGTAAGCGCTGGAATCTCCAGCACCACCGCAACAGTGTGGTTAAAACAGCTTCTTAATCTGTTTTTTGCAGACCTCAGTGATAATCCTGATGTGAGTAGTACAGCAAACACAGACAGGCTAACTTCCAGTCAGCAACAGTTAGCATACCCTGCCATGATGGGTGACATGGGTCCTTTGCCAGGACAAACAGCTTCCTCCATAGAAACACTCCTCAGAAATATCCAGGGCCTTCTAAAAGTCGCCGCAGATAATGCGAGGCATCAAGAGAGGCAAATAAGCCTCGAAAAAGGTAATCTCGATGTTTTCTTAATGCTCTCTGAAAATGTATGTGTATTGATGGAATAAATAATTTTCCCGAAAGCAATCTGCGGGTATGAGCAAAGCTGAACATATATTATGTTCAAATAGGAAATGAAAATCCGAAAGAAATTGTGTATTTAAAATGAAAAATTCCAGGTAATGCCAATTTTGTGCATTTTACTCGAAACTTAATATTCATAGTAGTTAAAATTTTCCTGAAATTCTTTTCTCATGGCGAAACCGAAGCTCCCATTAAAACTAACTGAAACAGCTTTTCACTGCATTTTATGAAATCTTATTCCGTTTGCAAGGACATGTTTGTCTTCAAAAGTTAATACTCACATTTAGACTTGCAAGTAATGGCCATTAAAAGGTCTTGGATTATCCTTTTGGATCGTGTGGTAAAAAATGAAAATACTTTGATATACACTCAAAATTAAATCAGAGGGGAGGGGAATAATCAAACTGCTAACAAAGAAAAAAATTGAAGACGAGCCGAATTTGCAGTGGATTTTGAAGCGTCATTCAAAGAAAGCAATTTACCCAGAAAAAATTTCAAAAGTCAATGAATTAATTCTTAGGAATTCGGTTGCCTTTTATGAAAAATTGGCGATTTTTTAAAATTTATTTATTTATTTTACGCTACTAAGGTATGCATACACAACATATATCAACCTTCGAAAAAAATAATTAATCTAGTATTAAGTTAGTTTAGAAACTACCAACTCTTTCACTTAAAATGCATGCAGCTGGTGACAAATAATGAAATAGTGCACTCCGATCTCGCATTAGCGATAATTTTCACCGAGGGCCTTGTCGTTGTCTGTAGAACAGTTTTCCTCTTCCAAATGAACAACCCTAACACATTCCAAATTCCTTCATAAACCAAAGAGGAGATAAAGAAAGATTTCTTTTAAAAACCGAAAGATAAAAAAAAAAAAATGAAAAGTTCCATAAACACTCACAGGCATTTGATAAATGAAGATGGTCTTTATATGCTTGGGGCTATGATACTTAGCGAAGCAACTCCTTCGCACATATAAAACGGCGCCGAATCGAAGTCGAAGATTGAGGGGGTGGAAGGGAAATTAGCAGAAAGACATCCCCCCCGGCTTTCCATGGACAAGGAAATATGACAACCAGGTGCTAGTTACGACTGAGTGTTAGATAGGGCGCACAAAAGAGCAACCCCCCAAGAAGTGTTGTTCCTTCATTTCACGCAGAGCTGCATTCAGTATAGTGCCCTTCGATGGCGGAATCTAATAAAAACGTCAGTGCTGAAATATGCCTTCCACCATATAGATAAAGTAGACGGCACAATGCGCGAACTGCTTAATTAAGAATGGACGTTTTGTAGCTCTTGCAATAGCTCCTGAGAGAAGAACAGTGGCGTGAGTCTAGTCTTATAATAAAAGGTATATTATTTTTTTATCGTAGGATGATCTTTCTATTATTATTCATAAGTTGGTAATTACTAGTAGCTAAACTTGTGAAACGTCTGTGCGACAGATATTCCTTCGATTACCTTCCGCTGTTTGAATTTAGATCATTTCATTCCAGGTAAAAATCTTAATGTCTTCAAGACCATTGTTTTATTAATGGAACAAGTGACTTTTTTTTCTGGATAAGGTCAATAAATTTTTCTGTGAGAGATAACTTGTATAATGAGTTGATTAATCGCCGGAAATTCATATTAATTTGTGCGACAAAAGTAAATATTTGGCGAAAAGAATGCGTAATAGAAGAAAAATGTTTCAAAATAAATAAGCTACCATTCATTTTAATGCTACCATTTTGTTTTTGTTTTTATTAGTATTTTTAAAAATATTCGAATAAGACATATAATTTATACATTTATACCTATAATAAAATTTCATTTAAGATAATAGCTAGAAATGTATAAAATATGTTTATGTGATATACTCACATACATGTGCTTGACTGACAGTGCCATTTGTTTTTACAAATTCTAAATCGGAATTTTTAACAATTAATTTCATTGCTTAAAATAAATTAAGTCAAGATAGAATTTGCATTTTTAGCTTTAGGCCAACAAATATACAGCAGTTTTGCATAAGACTTTGATACTAATCTTAAAGCCCGAAAACGCTTGGAAGTAGGCGAGAGACCACCATAATGTAAGCTAAATTTGGAATTAAACATAAATCCCAAATAATTTTTACCTTTAAATAAAAAATACACTTATAAAGTGTTTTTAAGAAACATTATAAAAAAAGTTGCAAAATTTAAATTATTTTATAGCAATGTATTTTCATAAGTATGATCACTTTGATTTCATAAAATATACTTTAATTAGTAAATAAAAATAAAAATGATCTTACTACGATAAAATATTATAAAAATTTTTGCTAAAGAAAAAAATAGCTCTTTTGTCAGGAAATTTTCGGGACATTGAGATGTATCTAGAAGGATAAATTTTAATGAGAATGCTATCGAATGTGCTCACTCACGAATGATGTCTCAAGATTAATAAACTTTCAATAATAATTCTTGAAAACAATTATAAATTTCCATATCATTTTTAGCAAAATCATATTAGGCAGTGAATTTGGATGAGTGAATGGTCGAAGACAATGTTTAATTATAAGCGTCCCGAAAGTAAGATATACCTTTTCAAGAAATAATCGGACTTTCTACTTGAGTGACAACAAAAGTTTAGGATTTACTCTTTGCCGATTAACAAAAGATAGAAGCATAAATAAAGACTAAAATCATTAAGCAAAGGCAAATGAAGATTATGGAAAGGAATTCTTACTTATCTAATGGAAGGCACTCTCGAGAATAGAATGCGCGCGAATTGGAGCCCTGGACTCATCCCAGTGTTGTTCGGAGCGAGGGCCAATGCAAGATTCACCACCCCAACCCCTTCCTTATACATATCCCGGAGAAAAGCGGTTTTTCAGATGATTAAATTACGAGATCTTTTTGGGTTTTACGAGGCGACGTGAAACGGCGCGCGGTCCGGGTTCCATTTTATGCAAGCAGTTAGAGTCCCGGGTTGCGCGCCAATGTTATCTGACCATTATGGTTCCCGTGCCGAGATAATCATGGTCTTAGGTGAACAAAGGAGTAACAGGAGGGGATTCTCCTCCCGCCAGTTACTTCTTGCACAAGCACGCTCGGTAAATCATTAACAAGCGAATCCTGAAAGAAACTGATAAGACCTCTAATCACCATGTCGCAAGGATTCGTAACACACCAGAACCAGGGGGGCGGCTGCTGCCACCCCCTCCTATGGGGCAAAGAAACAGAGAAGCTGTTTCTTTTTTCCCTCTGGGCATTTATCGCCCTTTTGTCGGGAGGATGCAAGCACTCGCGTGGAAACAGATCTTCCGCCTCCGTCCCCACCCCTGCATGTTCCAGAAACACCTCTCGGATGGAGTATATCTACTGGGAATTTTTTTTTACTCGCCGGGTTTTATTTTTAAAGTGGTAGCTAAAGTTCGGGGTTAAAAAATTGCCCGCTTATTTAGAGGGTACTTAGCGGCCTTATTTTTAACCCAGTGTGGTGACTTCTTGTCTTCCGGAATTTGAAGAGGATCTTAAGAGAACGCGAATGCGATTCAAGCTTGCGCTACTTTTTCTTCAGCTCAACCTGTGCGGCGTTAGAAGTGTATATTAGTGGTGTTTTGATATCTAAAGTATCGAATCTTATTGGAGGGTAGCAGCAAGTGCTAGGTCCCAAATTTCATTGAAAGGGAAATGAAAAAAAAGGTAGATTCTTTAAATCTTCGGCTAGCACCGATATAAATCCTTTTTTTTTTTTTTTTTTTTTGCATGCTAAATATCAAGAAAACTAATATCCTTTGTTAATACATAAAAAACCTTGTATTTTAAACAAATATACAAAAGTTTCCTAAATCATATTTTTAAGCATGGTGTGTATCATAATTAAGTTTTTTTCAGCGTGTAAATCAATATCAAAGAAAACATACAGACCAAGCATTTAAAGCATTTCTAGAAATGGAAGTAATACTATATATATATATACAAAAACTACCAAAAGCTGTATAAATTCATTTAAAGTATCTAGAATAGCATTAAGGAAATAACATCTAAAGAAGTTTAGTTAAGAGATTTTATATTTGAGGATGAATAAATGAGAAAGTCAAATTATCCCAACAGGTTTGATTACAAATTACTAAAACTTACTTTTCACACAAATAAATAAGCCATATAGAAAAGTATAGATATTTTAGAAAGATTAAGGATACATGACATAATATTACACATTGCCTTTGGGATCCTTGGACAAGCAGATAAATGCCTGGTGGAAAAAAATTAAGTGTTTCCCTTTTTTTAGCACATAGATACTTTCTTGGTGTATCGCTCTTAGTTGTTTCTTTTTCATTTTCCTCTGGAATCTCTGAAAATGCATAATAAATATACTTTTCCACCATATTCCGGTACTGCTCTGTGAGGTGTTACACCGATTATACATTTGGGAAGTAATGTTTGTTTCCTAGCACACTCACTTTTAGGTAGGAAGAAATGACTTCACATGCGCTTAAACATTGACAGTACTAAACTTTGAAATTTATGGCAGATAGTCATTGCAAATGTCATTCTTTAAAAAAATTCCATTATAAATATATATTTGTTCACTTTTAATAGTAAATTTAATGATAAAATTAAATAAATTTAATTAAATTTTCCCACTGAACAAAATTTTAACCGTGAATACATGCACAATTAGAGAGAAATTATTTGTGACATGTATAAACACTCTTTATATGACCAAATTTTATGACCCTATAAACTAACTTTTAAATCTCAACTAGTGTTTTTAGCAATGTAATGTTGCTCTAGCAGTTGTTTCTCTGACAATTTTGTAAGAAATTTCCAGGGAACAAAAATTTCGCTTTTTAAACCCATCTTTAATTTCTGTTTTTCTGTTAATAATAAGAAAAAATCCTTGAATGAGCAAGTTTTTGTATACAGAGGTTGTTAGTGTAAATGACGCCAACTGTACACAACTTATTACATAACTGCCTCTGTGAAACAGGCTTAAATTTTCCCAGACTGTCCTCTTGAGTCTTAACTGAGTCACAATTGAAATAAAAAATTAAAAAATTATGGGATTGGTGAGTTTGAATATTTGAGTTTCGTTAGATTTTCTTTCTCAGCATTTCTTCAATGTTTAGGAAAAATTCTGTAATATTCTTAGAGTGTTGTTAACAGTAGCACATGGAAAGCTTCGTTGCTGCTGATGATTCATTACGTCACAACACGGCAATTTATTACCATTCCCAAGAATAAAAGGGGAAAAAAATCGTGGAATCAGGATCCGGAAAAAATCCCGTAGGGGATTACTCCTAAGTCGGTGCTTATGAGACATGCTCTTCCACTCCAGCATAAATATTCTTTTAGTGCTTACACAATCGTGATAAACAGATCGTTTCCTCAGCGAGGAGAAAGGGCCCAGTCTATGCTGATAAGAGTCGACTCGACTCTACAAACAAAACTCGCTGCCGATCGCCTTTTTATTTTCGACAGAAGCCGTTTTAATGGTACTTAAAGAAGATCGCCTCCCTCCCCTTTCCTCATCGTAGCTCGATAAGTTGCTCTCCCGAATATTCTCGAAATGGTTTTTCCACTAAATCTTCTTCGTTTCAATATGTCTTATCGGAAACGGAATGGCGGACTTTCCAGTTTTTTTTTTTCTTTTATCGTTGTTTGTTTCTTCGTTCTGATTTGAATTTTCGAGAGCCGTCATTATTTTTTGCATCCTTCATTTGTCCGTATCGATTGTTTGGATAACTGATTGGAGAAGCCATTCTTCACGTCAAGTATTGGATTACGTTTTACCGTTTTGGCAGCAGTTGCCTGATGTTAAGTAGGTGGTGAACGTCAGGGAACTGAAGTTCGTGAAAAGTGAGGAAGAGGGATGAAAGCTTTTCGTATGTATTGCACGAAAGACTTTAATTGAGAACTGCAGCTGTAGTGTTGTTTATCAAATTGTTTTCCAATAGCAAATATATTTAAATCTAGATCTTGACCATAGACTTGTCAAAAGTAATTGATTCAACATCCGTTGGGACGCAACGTAAGGACGTGTGCACGCAGTCATTGATAATTCATACAAAAACAATACTTTTTATACCAAAAAGTGCTTTTCCTTCATTTGTGTGAACTTTATTGCTAGTTCCATTAGAGAAGATCTTAGCATCGCGTGATGGTAAAGCACGCCTGCTGAGAAAGCCTATTTTAGTTCAAAATAAGAAATAAAGGGAAAGGGAAAATAACAGTGAGAAACCATAGTAGAGAGAATTGGTCTCTGACATATGATGGTAGACTGGAACCACCTTACCGCTGGAAACATACATTCTTACACTGGAAACATACAAGCCCACTGCTTGTCATACAACCTTTGTTGACATACATAAAGCCAACTTCCCGTTTGCAAGGTAGTAGGAAAAGACATGAAGACTTCTTTTGAAAGTATAGTTATCAATCTGTAGACTCAAAATAATGCTGGTCTAAAAGAATTATCTACCTCCACATATTATGGAACTAGTTCAAAGTAATTATATGAACAGCATATACAGTTAAACATTTTGAAATATATCACAAACTCAATATTTGCCTAAAACAATATCATGCAATATTCTCTTAAATTAATTCTGAACTCTATCTGAAATAGAAGGGAAAAATATTTCGTAAAATTTTTTTAAAGGTGCTAGCATATAATTTCTGTTTTCCATAAGATAACTAAAAATTATAATGAAGCAACATATATCTTAAAATTCTGATTTTAAGATATAATAAATCTTAAAATCAAAAGATTTTAAGATTTATTATGATCTAAATATAAGATAATACTGATTATACTATTATATATAACTTGCTATAATTCTGTAATGGAATTACTCGGTCTTTGTTTTCATTCATTTGAATAACATGAAACGATTTAAAATATACAAAACTAGTTGAGCTTGAGTCAAAATATAAAAACTTCATTTAATACATTAGAATAGTTTATGATTGAAAAATTCATACAACAACAGTTGCTGTATTTATTAATAGTATATATTTATACGAAGCAGCTATAAAATATCCATCAACTTATATCAACACGATATGCACATCTGGACTTAAACATTCATATCTAAAGAAAAAATACTGGGGTTGTCCTTTTTAAATATAAACAAAGCTTTCATTCGTATTTAATGCTAAACTGAGTGCTTAATTCAATTGCTCATAACAACACATCTGATTAAAATAACTTACAGTAATCCTAGAGAAAAAAAATCGTTGACACACTCCGTAAAAAGTTATATTATCGTACACAACCTCGAAAAATGAGCTAATATTTAAAAATTAGTATTTCCAAAAGGCTCGCAAAACGTTTCTCAAATATGAAAAAAAACAACCTACAAATTAAATAAAGATATGATTTTTTCCCCCTCAGACTTTTCAAGGACTATCTCATGCCTATTAAACACGTGTGGACAACCACCATACGTTTTAAATAGTTGATCTGCGAATCGATTTTCAATATTTTCTTTTCACCCAGACCAATAAATTCCTTTTTTTTTTTTCATACAGATCAACGATCCCCTCCCCCTCCCATTTTGAGCGGACAATAATCTGTCTCATGATCATGTATGTGATGACCAATCAATGATGACCAGTCAGTCCTTATGTGAAGCTGACGATTAGAATGGCCCGCGGGCCGTCTTAACTGACGACTTCAGGGTCTAGGTGCGTACTTAAGAGCGATTCATCATTTAGAGTCCGCGGTTTAATCGATATCACGCCGACAGATTGGAGAGGTGCGGGGAGAGTGAGGTGGTGTCGGTTTTATAATTCCTATTCTCTCAGGAGAATTTGTGATGTAGCGGGGGTGTGAATTAGGGGATTTACAGAGAGTTGTGCGCAATAAATATGCACATATGTTGATAAGTAAATGCGAAGTGTTGTGTCGGAGAAAATGCCTCTTAATGTAAGAACTTAGTTAAATATTGATTGCCTACTTAACATGCGACGAAGTTTGGTCCCGTCGCACAGTCTGAGACCGCATCATAGTGTGGAATTCTACCGCAACGACGTGTTATTAGTGCGGCGTTTCAGTCTCTAATTACGCTATCGTTAATAACTGAAATATTTCATATCATCATTTCCCCCCCCCCCCTTACATCTGCTCCACATGCACAAGCATACATATTGTGTCATCAGCTATTATGAAGGTCAAACACTGCTACAATTCCTCCTAAGCCTAAAATAATACAAGCAAATTTAGATAAAATTCAAGCAGCAATTTATATCAAACACAAGTCATAAGGGCCTGTTCACATAGGAGTCCAGTAATGGAAGCGTAAAATGAAGGATGGCGCTGAGATGGAAATAAACCAATCACAGGCATTAAAAATGTCGTTGCTAATCATTTGGAGGTTTGTCATTGGTCAAATATATTTCATTACTTAAACGCTTCCGCTACCGGACTCCTATGTGAACAGACCCTAACTCTTAGGGCCTGTTCACAGAGAATGCGTCAGTGTCAGCGTTAAAAATTTTAACCTATCATATACCAGTCATTGACGTATTTAACCAACCAGCCCTAACGAAATCTTTAACGCTGACGCTGGCGAATCCTATGTAAACTGACCTTTACAGCGGGAAACAGAATGATAAACTAGAAAAATTTTCGTAACATAGCTTATCTGCATATTTTTCTTAGGTATACGTACACAAATAGCGAGAATGTGATAAAGTTACATCCTAAATTAATACATTCGTTAATGGTTGAGGTTTCCCTTATTGACAATGCTCAATAAACAGGCTAATAAGCTTTTAATAGACTTTAACATGATATATAACTGTTCTTCGATCGTGTGTTCGTGGATTATATTCGCGTCGCAAAAGAAGAAAGTTTTGACATAAAATGTAAGTTGTCCGAAAAGCAGGTCACTGTTACTTGTAAACGAATGAATTTTACAGTATTTTTCAGAAGAGAACTACGGATCTAGCTAAGTTTTATAATTATTTTGATCAGAACCTATATAATTCCCTCTCTGTTTTTCATTTACAACCCCTTAATACAAGGGAGGGGGCTTTGATTTTATCCATGACTTCCAGTTTTCTTTGCAACACCCAAGCATTCATCATATGAGTCATCGGAAGTTCAGTGCAGAATGATGATCAAATGAAACGTAGCAGTCTAAACAAAACTAATAAAAATTCTCATTGTAAAATGATTAACTACAACGACATGTTAAGTCACGCGATTCTAAGTATGCGGGAAGGTATTAAAGAAAGTGCAGAAATTACCGTGAAAAGACTATCCGAGACAATTACGTGAGACAGTATAGATAAGTGAGAATCTTTCATTCTCATGAATTTTTTTTCCTTCTCGGTACTGTTAGAAAAGCTTAAAAATAAGCATTTAAAATTCGCTGTTACCAAGCAATCACAGGCAGCATCATGTCCATATACAGCTGTTTTTCTCAATGCTATTTAATAATGTCAGTGTTGTAAGGTTTTTGTAAGTCAAGTCGTATGGTTGTTATATTCAGGAAGTAAGTTGATATTTTTTACCATATATATATATATATATATATATATATATATATATATATATATATATATCCAAAGGAGTTAAGATTCAATAACTTGTTGCCTTTGTGTAAATGTAAGTCGATAAGAAAACTGCGATAAAACTTATCGAGAATATGAAAATGGAGGTTAACACAAAACTCATGCTGATGAAAAATTTTCTAAAAATGCAAAAAGACTATTTTTTTTTGTCAAGTTGGTACCCTAGAAGTCATATTTTCTGTATCTATTTTAATAAGATAGGGAGAAAATGGTTGTTGTAGTATATTTACACCTTTCAGAGTATAATTCGCCAACGTGTTTTAGCTCTGAATGTATTACTCTGCTATATAAAAGGAGAAAAAACATAAAAAGGAGAAAAATATATAACAGATATGACACGACACGGAAACAAATTGGTCCATTTTCATTTCAGAAAAACGAGACCATTTAAAAAGCATAGATTTTTATACCCATATATACACACACACACTTACCTAGCAAAGACATCATCGGTTTTCCCCAAAACGTCCCGAAAACATCATTTTTCAAACTTTAAAATTCCCAGTTATATATTTAAAGCCAAACAACCAACAATCGCACAGGAAAATGACGCAATATCAACCATGGAACCTAAAAATTTTTCTATTAAATCGGAGGGGGGTGACTAGATGGATTGAAAATCAGGGGAGGGAGTCAACAACAAAGATTCGGAGGGTCATTAATCATGGCAGGGTTGGCAAGCAAAATCTTCTCCTTCTCCGAACCCCCGCGTTTTGTCACCTGTTATACTACTCACAAGCAATCTTGCCGTTTACATCGGTCATTCCCTGTACGGCGGGAGGGGAGTTGATCTTTAAAAAACGCTCCTTTTTATCAGGCTGTATGTTTGAGGTTTCACTTGTTCACAATGGAATTTGTGCGGAGGGATTTTCGGCGCCCATACCGCACATTTCGACGTGAATTCGGCGAGATAGCGCTTGTTCGAATTTTAGAATCAGCTTGTGGTTCTATTCCTGCTGTAGTCAAGTCCTGTGTCAGCTTTATGTCTAGGTTAAACATAGTAAAAACTGGATTTGATAATGCATAATTCAGAGATCCTTTATTCGATGATTTTTTACATGATGGGAAAAAGAGTTTTGAATTAAATTCAACCAAAAATACAGGGCCATCGCAAAAAGGTTGGACACATTTCGAAAGCTCATAATTCTAAAAGAAATTGAGCGAACGCAATAATATTATTTTCAAACAACTTGGCAAGTGTCGAACATTTCTAAACGTAACTAGTACGCAACAGTGACATGGAACGTTGCGCAGAAGCTATGCGAGCTGGAAGAGGTCTTCGTTCGGCTTTCCGTCAGTGCAATGTCGACCGTTCAGGAGAAAGCTCAATATGTGTTGTGGTTAGCGGAGTACAAATCTGGGGTTACGTCAAGAACATTGTTTACAGCGTCAAGGTACGGGACTTCACACATTTACGGGAGAGAATTGTCGATGCAATTGCCACAGTGACGCCGGACATGCTCCGTAACACCTGGTTAGAGATTTATTATCGACTTGATATGTGTAGAGCAACCAACGATGCTCATATTGAAACTTATTTAGGTAAAATTCTTTTAAATTCTGCACATTACACAACGAAAGAATTGTTTGAATTGTAATTATTTTATTAAACATGATTATATGAAATGTGTCCAACCATTTTCTATGACCCTGTATTTGAACTGAGGACCAGAACGGTGTTTAACATATAATTATTCGTATGTCTCACAGTAGGTGAGTATCTGTACCTTACAGATAACTGTTATTAAATGCTTGTAGGCAAACAACAAAAAATACTTATGCATTGAAGACAGGTATAGTAAAAGAAAGCAAACGATCGCAAATAAAGCTATGAATTTTCGCTTTTCCCTTCATTAGATGTTAACAATTATTTGACCATTTATTACTTTCTGTGTTAACATAGCAGAAGATAATTAAAGTGAAAAGATAAACTGTTATTCTTTACAACAGAATGGGGTTCAAAATGATATGCAAGGAGATAGCCGAATGGCTAGGGCGCTGGCATTCGATTCAGATCCTGTGGGTTCGAGTCTCACTGTTGGCATGGATGTTTGTAGCCGTTCGGAATCGGCGTTAAACTGTAGGTCTCGGTTTATTTAGCCCTTGTGTAGCAAAAAGTCGACCGTAGCGCTTCAAATCGAACCAAATCAAATTGATATATCTAATTTATTAAACAGTGAAAATATATGGGAATTCAGGAACATAAAAATATCGGACGCATATTTATTGTCAACGAAGTCGACTACTGTACGATTAAGAAACGTGTGTGAGCGTCATATAAATGAATTGTAGCTAACAGATGAAACAGCTGTGAAACAAATAATTAATTTAAATTATTATTAATTAAAAAGTAGTGAATGATTTTGACTGTCTGAAAAATTAGTGCGAATAATGAACGTAACAAAATGTTAAGTGTGTTAATGACTATAAAATTACAACACTACTCTTTTTTACTCGCATTTACTGTAGCTGTTTATGCAGATAGTGTTTTATTTCTCTTCGTATTTCGAGTATGCTTTGTTGAAAAATGATAGGTAATGCAGTAGGATTTTTTGCAATTTAAATAGTATAAACTTTTTTTATACTATTTAAATTGCAAAAAATCATTATCAAGGTATATCAACTTCCTTCATTTCAAATATTGCTTGTGATTTTCAATACAGAGAACTTATTTAAGAATAAATGATTCTACAGTCTAGTGCCTTGCAATACAAAATAAGAATTTCATAGCTGCTGAATAACCACTAATATAACTTTTACAATCCCGCGTTCGTACAATTCCCTTTAAAATTTTTAAAGGAAAAACAGCGGGAAACATTTGTGACACTTCTCAAATTTATGGAGCAAAGAATCCAGCAATCTGTTCCTAACAAACATTTACTTAAAATTTTTACAAAAATCATGAAACTCGTGTTATTAAATTATAAAAGAAAAAAAGGATCCCAAATTGTTAGTATATTTATACAAGTAAACCAATGAAATTTTAATAAACAAGTAAACCAAACTAATTTTGAAGTGAAACGCATATTTTAATCGAATGAGAAAATGCATTTTTCATTCAGCCGGGAGAGATCACGAACATGTACGTATTAAGATATATTCCATTCTAAATTGCACTTGAGGGGGAAAAAATGGACCCTTCTTAAACGAGAGATTGCGTGAAAGCATTAGAGTAAAGGAAAAGGAGTGTCCAGGGGTGTGGGAAACGGACGTTTGAACAGAAAATGAGTCAAATGTTGAAGACTCGAAAAGAATAAAAATGATTGTCGATAGGTTCCAATAATCACATCTTTATGTTATTATAGAATCACTAGGATCAAAAATGTTCTTCCAAGAAGCAGGAAAGGGAACCGAGTAAATATTAAAAGCGTGATGTTTTCAGTTCAACCCGGGATTTGCCTGATTGGTTATTTCTGTAAAAAAATCTTTGTAAGTTCTAAGAAAAATTGTATAACATAAAAATAGCTTTCACAGAACTGTACTGTGGTATAATAAAGTATAATAATATAAACAATTCACCACAAGCAAAAATGTTTATAAAACAGGCATAGACTGCAAACAAATTAACTGAAAACCTACCCTAGAACTGAAACTTTTAACTTTTCAATAAAAGATTGCTCAGTTGCAGCAAATCCTCATATTGAAAATGGACAAATATACTAAAAATAAATATACCAACAGAGCTAGATAATTATAGGAAGAATGTAGACAAAAAAAATAATAAACAGAAATCAAGCACTCAGGGCTCTACGCACCATAAGGCAAGATTCTGTAGTAGTGCCGTTGCTAAACCAGAAATCTGTTTCAATGGGAATCTCAGGGCCTTGGGATGTCTTTTAGTTAAACCTGCATCTCTTTCAGAAAGTTCCCCTTGAGGTAACTGATTTGGTTAGGCCGACAATCGACTGATGACGAAACCGACTGATGACGAAACCAGTCGGTTACCTCGATTTCTGGTTTAGTTCCGGCACTACTACAGAATCTTGCCTTATGGTGCCTAGAGCCCTGAGTGCTTGATTTCTGTTTATTATTTTTTGTCTACATTCTTCCTATAATTATCTAGCTCTGTTGGAATATTTATTTTTAGTTATATTTGTGGTATAACAAAATTAAAAATAATTTTCTATACAGATTTTCATATAGTGAAATTACTTATTTTTTTCTTGGTTTTTAATTCAGCGCAGCTAAAATACTATTTTTTAGAATAATTTCTCTCACACTGTCAATCACTTCTCATATGAATTTTACATCAAATACTATATTTATAATTTAAAATTATGCTAGTTTTAAATTTGTAGCATATGAATATATTTCTATGAGGAAAGTGAAGTTCTTAGACTGTTTGTCGCCTTTATCTCAAAGTAAGATACAAACACTTATATTAAAAACAATCAAAACGTCTTTCTCGAGAAATGTTCGGGGTTTTACGTCTGTTCAGAAATACACTGAAGGACAATCACGTGAAAATTAATATCCAGCAAGAAACGGTCGAAATATAAAATGAAAATCAATTCAGTCGTCCCCCCCACCCTTTTAACCAAGACAGTAAGACAGCAGTTCAAAAGAGTGAACTTCCGTATTCATTCTATATTTCACATATTAAAACATAAAAATCGCCAGAAATAGAACGTAAAGTTAGTTTTTATATCAGTTCTGTGATAGATATTGCATTTAATTTACCCACGAATTGCATTGAAAACTAATATTTAAACGATTTTTTTCGATTGATTTTCATGGGAAGAAGTTCTCCATGAAAAATAATCGAAAATTGATAAGATTATTAAAAAAATAAATTGATTTTATTTATCACCTAATAAGTTTTTCACCCTTTTGAAAGTTCGTAGAAAAATATTAGTTGATGTTAATATGTACTCATCTCATAACGATATGAGAGAAATTTACTCTTTCTTTAACCGAGCAATAAAAGATTGAAATCACTTTATATAGTTCAATTTTTTTAAATTGCGTCTTTTATAATACGGTAGTTTTGTAAAATTGAAATAGATATTTGAGGGAATGATTAAAAAAATTATTTATGTATGATTAACAGGAGTTTTGTTTTCCCTGTCGAAAGTCCGTATAGAAAAGTGTATAATGTTATTTGAGAGAAATTTATTCTTTCGTACCTTCGGCTGTAAATGGTTAAAATAACTTTACTTTTTTTCTTCTCTTTCTTTAACTCAGGATTTTCCCCACCCAATCAATGACTCTAGTTCGCACACATTCTTTAAACTCAACAAAAAATTGTTCATTGTCATTTATTATCATACATGCATCTTCAGACGGGTTTGTAGAACATTATATGGCTCACCGATCATAAATGATACAGCCGTTCTGGTTTTTCTCGTGTATTTCACTGTAGTAAAAAATGTTGCTTAGTTGTGTACGTTACCCCGATGAGCTTAGTATTGGGTTACGCCTATTTACGCTTTAAAAAAAAATTAAGCTCTAGAACAAACATGCTTAGTTCTGTTGAAAAAATAGATTTGTTTTCTTGTCCTTTGTTTGAAAGGAATCACGTCAGTTGAGTATGAAGATAATTATCATGTAGGTATAAATTGGTTTAACAAAGAGTGTTAATGCAATTGAAAATTTACGAAGCAAATAAAAGTAATTTTCCCTTTACTACCTCATAGTTAACATAAAATTTTGAAAACAGTAAAACTTTTTGAAAATCCCAAGTATTTTATTCGATAATTGTAATTGTTATATATTATTTATAATTCAGTTAATAACCTATATTGTATCTAATATTTATATGCTTGATTTTAATGTTATTTTGATACTTTACTTTTGATTTGAAGCTTATAAATTTGAGAAAATTTGCAAGTTCAGTTGAATTTGGTTGCTTTTTACCGTCTTTTTACCCTTCCAATATAAAAGAAAAGGAAAGTGTGTTTAACTCCCTCTTAAAATATGAATTTAATTAACAGAAAAAAAAATTCCAGTTCGCTGAAAGATTCTCTAAGAAAATATTGTTACGATCTAATACGTTTTCAAAATATTCTGGGGGGGGGGAGGGGGGGTAAAACGTTTCATATATTTGCCGCTTGGCTTTTTTAAATGGGTATTTTCGGATCATGATTCGATCATGAACAAACCAAGAAGCAGTAAGTTTTTTTTTAATGCCATTAACAGAAGAAAGATGCTTTATGTTCTTGAGATGAAGGTCAAACTCTTCTACAGATGAAACCATTCTTCTTCATGTAGCCGAGCCTTGCCGGACAGTGCTCCCGCAATTACTCCCGTAACAAAAAGTAAACAACTCTTTCCACGAAACGTGACATTTTCATCATGAAACATTGAAATGTAGTTGTAATCTGGTCTGGACCAATTTATATGCCATCTCCACCCACACATACATTTTGTGCCTTCATCTAAGTCCACATTCCTCCAAAATAAAGAGACTCAATTGCAGTAATAGCGAGGCGTACCCGCCCAACATAATAAGGCCCCTTGCCCAAATTGAACTCGCAAAATTACAATTTCCACTCCTCTCTTTATTCATGGTATTTTATTTTTTTTCTTAATTTTCTTTCCTTTTCTTCCAGCCGAACTCAAGATGGAACTCCTGCGAGAAAGGGAGGTACGAGAAGGTATCGAAAAGCAGCTCTTGGACGAGCAGAGAACGAGAAGTGAGTAATAATAATCGTCTGATATTTCTCGGTGTTCGAATCGTTTGATAATTGCCCGGCCGGTGCCGCACCCGTGTCCGTTATCGCTGGGGATAATTCAGAAATAGATGTATACGAGTGGGGGACAGGAGTTGGAAAATTTGTGGGATTGGTTCAGCGTGTGGTGTAATATCCCGTGATTTCGCGTTATAAATTTGTACTGTGTGCGTGATATAATTGTGTTTCTGCCGATTTAAAGGTTAAGTGGGTCTGCTTCGAGTGGAAAGAAAAAGATGCGGAATCTACTGGAATGGGGAGCAGATAAAAACGGCCTATTCTTTACTCTTATGTCCAAAGACATTTCGAGTTCTGATATGTTTTACAATGGTTTTTAAGGGCAAGAGAATGTATAGCTTGGACTTAAATTTCACTACATTGACGATCATTTTCTGTACCATAACACTTATTACCTTTCATAAATTGCTGCAGCGGCTAATAGAAGCGGACAAACTAACAAATTCTTGATGTCTAGTAACGTTTATCGACATCAAAGATGCTGAATGAGCAACGGATCTTTGAGGCAAAATTTGAAGCAATACATCTGAATGGACTGTTTCACTGAAATTTTCCCTGAAGAAATAAAAGGAAAAACTTTACATAAATTGTCATTAGCACGGAGGTGTCTGTTTCGATGAACATTTTTTTTTCTTTTTTTTTCGCTAATGTGAGACTAAAAAGGAAATTGCTTAGGATAACAAACTGAAATGTTTGGCTTAAATTTACGTTTGTGTCATTAATCACTCCTTTGAATGTACCAAATTTGACTGGTAGTTATCTTAATATATCTATGGTGGCCGGTGTAAAGGGCTTAAGTCAAAAGCAGTGATTTTAATATACCAAGTTATTGGCTTTTATACCAATCGCAGAGCAATAATTTAGACTTGAGTCTTTTGTACAAAGAAATGTACTTTTGTATACAAAATTGATAGACTTAAGCCTCTTTTACAAGTCAAAAGATTTTTTTTTATCAATACTAACAAATATCTAAAAATCACTTTTTTGACTTAAACCCTTTATAGCGGGCAATATAGATTTATTATTCTATACGTAAGTAGCAATTAAAAAATTTCCATGCGCGTTCAGTACACTTAGAGTGTTATACTTTTAGTACGACGCAAGGGTAAACTATGAATTTTTTCAAGAACTCGTTTAAAATTGTGAGAAACTTATTGTAATATTGGGTTTTGTAAGTATAGAGTTCTCAGAAGAGGAACTAAAAACTTTCTTTCAATTAAATACAGTCATTAGATTGTACTTAAATGAATCAAAACTGGGAAATCCACCCCTTTGAGGTATTTAGAGTGTAGTAGACAACATTCCCAATAGAGCAATTTGGCGACCGATTTTTCGTTCAGCTTGTAAGGAATCGATAAAAGTTCGTTAGATAACGTTATATAAAGTTTTGTACCGCTTATCGGCAGACAAAATGTATCTAACAAACTGGGGAATCTTTAAAATAAAGTATTGATTGGAGAAAATCTTTGGAATAGTTTCGTATAATATCTATTGACCTGATGGATTTTCTTATCTCATCAGTTATTTTCAGAATCTGTATGAAGTTCCCTTCCATATACATATCGACCAATATGCTTCTAAGTTTCTCTCCATATATCTAAGTCCAATGTCAAAAGGAATCCTAAAATATATGAAGTTATCAAAAATGTTTTCACAAACAATCAAAACATTTAAATTTTAATTTTAATGGAAATAATGAGTATTTTCTATTGAGTTGTTTAATTGCAATCAAAAGTAAATGTCTTCTTGCTTGAAATTCTATAGATGCTGTAACGCGAAATCTGTAGTTTTACTATTTTCGATATATAGTTTTACTACAGTGAATCTTTTACACAACTAAAAACATCATTCCTTTATTGATTTGATTATAACAGTTTTCTTACCTATCAAGCATAGATATTTAATTATCATTCTTCCCCTTGAGATAATATGCAGTAGTTTCAGCATGTGTATGAAGACCAACTGAATTAATAACTTTTAAATAACTGAATACGTAAGTCTTGAAGAGACAAAAGAAAAAACTGAAACATTAATTGTTTCGTATAATGGGGAAACAAGTCAAAACGAAAATAATTAACGTTTTACGGTAAAACAAGACATTAAATGATTGAAAATATTGCCATTTGTATTCAATCAAACGGTTGGCAATTTTTAATTTCCTGTGGTCACTTATTTAAAGTATTTAGAAGGACTCCAGGACACCCTGTCGTAATACTTAAAACCCCTTCCCTCCCCATCATGGAGTTAGGGCGTTTGTGACAGGGGCGGCTCCAGTCCAGAGTTTTGTTTTTCTTTTTTGGGGGGGGGGGTGCAACTTCGGCTCTTAGGGTTATATATATATATATATATATATATATATATATATATATATATATATATATATATATATATATATATATATACATATATATATATAAGAAATAAACATCGTCTCATTTTAAATTTAAACTCATTTAGTATTAGGTCTACGATTATATAATTTTAGGCTGTGAAAAAAAATACGAGCTTTTTTTTGGGGGGGGATTGCCCCTATTAGCCCCCCCCCCCTTGGAGCCGCCATTGGTTTGTGAGGTTAAAAACCCTATGTTTTAGTCAGCAAAGGCACAATCGTTTTACGTGTGCGTCTTCTTTTCCCACCTGCCTTTCACAGCGTGCCTGCCGTGCTCGCGCTTTCAATTTGTGCACTATCCCCGAAGTTATCAATAAAACATTTCACGTGACTTACTTTCAGATAGAAACCATTTATCTGGCCAACCAATCCCGCGGTCCATTCCAAGTAGGGAAGGGAAAATTATACATGAAAAACAAAAATAAAGAAAAGAAACCTCATCCGAGTGCGATTCCGAGGCAGAGGCGAACAAATTCGTTCCAATTGCCCCTCCCTGAAATAACTGGCCGCCGGTGCCGCGCCCTGCCAAATTGCGGGGCGCCTGCGCAATGGCATTTGATGCCGTTTCCATTTCGACTGTGGGAATGCGATTGGGCAACGATTGCGTATTCGAAGGCGGATCCGACTATCATTGGAGCGAGGAGAGTTGCAGCCTCAGCGCAGAGGAATGCGGGAGATCCACCGCGCACCCGGTACAGTCGCAGAAACGGAGCGCCCGCCGTGACGATTCCATTCCGATTGCTCCCCTTGCTCATCCCCCGGCTGCAGCGCTCGGAATTCCCGCGGCCTGCTGTCGGGCCCGCCGCATTCCGGCATTGTGCACCGGGGATCAGAACTAACCTAATGAACTGATGGAAGAAGAGGCGAACGTTTTAATTGCCTTCAAGCAGGGCCCGATTTAGAAAATTCTTGACTATAGGCACTACTCGGGATGGGTGCCCCCTTAACACTGATGTGGGCGTAAAATTTCCAAAATTGTCACACACAAAAAATAATCATGAATCATTGTGAAAGTAACATTTTACCAAGAATTGGCTATTTGAAGCGTAGAAGCCTAGAACACTATCAAATAACATAACAAAATGCAATACAACGTATTAACTTCGTCATTAAAACACCAGTACAATGCAACCAGAAAAACTTATTAATCCCTTATATACACTATAACATACATATGATGAACTATACATATAATGAACCAATCTATCAAATTTGAAAGGATATATATAAAAAAATTGTTATTAAAAAAGATAAAATTTAAAAAAAAATTGAATTGGGAATATTTTTTTAAAATAAAAATTTTATGGGTCTCCCAACATTCTGGGGCCCCTAGGCCCGGGCCTAATGGAAAATAAGGGCCTGCCTTCAAGTTCGGTATAGCAAAAATGATGTTTGGTTTCTTACAGACCGCAGAGCAATAATTTTCATATAAAACATATGCATTAAAACTATCTCGCTCACATAGTAGATTAGTAGAGTGGTTAGAGTCACAAGATTCCACGAACTTGGCGCGGGTTCGAATCCCGGCTGAGGCATAGATGTTTCTGTGCTGCCCCCTCATAGGGAGGAACGTTGGTTCATCCACATGTATTTCCATAAAGCATGTCAATAAAGAAGTCAATAAATGAATTAATAAAACAGTCAATAAAATCGTGATGTGTGTGGGTGAATACCCCTCGCTACCTGCCTCTTTGGGATGCCACGCATTTAAACAACAGAAAATAAACATTAAATGATGGTCCGTTGGTACTTATCTGGCGAAACAATGCAGTTTATCAAAAGCGTTGTCTAATTAATCAAATATACAAGTTAAATAAAAATAAGTTGCCAGTTGTTGGCTTTAGTGCTAAGGTGACCACGATATGGGTGAAACTTCAATCCATGGCTGAAGGATGTGTTGTTGATATCTTTCTATGCATGCTAAGTTAAACAAGTCGAAAGACATGTCCCTAGCGGCAATACCGAGATGCTTTAGTTTTCCGCAAATGTTTTTAAATATACTTTATTTTTTTTTCCCCACCATATCTTCTATGCCTCTTTTTTAGCACAAATACTATCAATTTTCAAATCTATCTCTCAGCTAAAAAGTTTTATTTCGCAGTAAATTGTAACATAATTTTCATATGCTGCATTAGTTTTTAATAGCAGCATTAACTTAACTATTATAAATAAAAATCTCTTAAAAGTTGGGTCTTTTTTTTGTTTGTACTAGAGAACCATTTTTGTCATTAAATAATACAACAAAATTTTGTTATTATATAGCATTACTGAGAAAGAGTTGGTATCAATAAGTAGACGCCATGCCACAATACAGATTTTCGAAATCACCAATGTCTTCCTATTATCTAAGAACAGTCTAAAGCGGCTCCACGTGTTTCTAGTTTTTAAAAAAGGACATATTAAGGTATTTACCATCGGTGAAAGTGTCAAGGATGTTGATTTGTAAAGTGCAGTTGTTGAGAAAAATCCATTAAAATTTTCAAAATGCCTGAGTGTTGCTGATAGCCAGTATTATCAAGGGCGTTATAATTGTATCTACACTTTTGTACAGTAGGGGATTGGCGATGTTAAAAATAATGAATTCCAGCTTGGAATTCGACAATTGTTCCCCATTTTCCAACAATTCATACAAAAAGTCATCATCTTCATGATATTTAAAGTGTTTGGTTTCATTCTATATTTTTTAAGTAAGACAAGTGTAACAGCATTAAGATTATGCTCATAAATTTATACTAATTCTTATTACATCAAGATCCCTGTAATCCTAAATTCATTTTTTTTAAATCCACAAATCATTTTTTCAATTTTCAGTAGTACTAGAATAGTTTAGAATATCTCGTGACTGCAATTCACCTCTAAGTTAAGATTCTTTGTTAAAATATCAGAGGGATTTATACCTACCTACACAATTAAACAAAAAAAGATAATACCTTATCTAAGAAACCTAACATTATTTCTCTATTCAAGTTTTAGAAGTTTAACAATAAAAAAATTACTATAATGCATATTTTTAATAAAATATAATGTAAAAATTACTTTTTCTTGTAGTACGTCTGTTTCTGTATATATATATATATATATATATATATATATATATATATATATATATATATATATATATATATACATACATATGTATATATATATATATATATATATATATATATATATATACATATGTATATATATATATATATATATATATATATATATACATATGTATATATATATATACATATATATATATATATATATATATATATATATATATATATATATATATATATATATATATATATATATATATATATATATATATATATATATGGGCTGTGTATGTCTGTGCGCGCGTATATGAGAGTTTACAAATCTAAACAGAACAGCAAAACGATAACAATTTAATTTTTCTAAGATATAAATGTAAGATTTTCGAACTATTTATTAATTGTGTATCAGGACTAGCATGTCTTTTACAACTGGATTAGATTACAACTGGATTACAACTGAATTATCCTACAATGTGCACATTTACGAGATTTAGAGCTCATTCCCCAAATTTTCCTGTCTATTATTTCGGTAAATAGATCATTCATTGTTTATTGATAAACAGAGCAGTATATGTTTAAGCATCGAGTGGCAATTAATATTTAATCACAGCTTCATATCTTATCAGCATTATTTTCAATTTTAGTTTCTGCTTTCAAGATTTTTTTAAATCGCGATTTTTGTTAAATTGTCTTGAAAGTTAATCGAGTTTTAACAATAGTAATTTACGTTCTTAATATATAATTTGAAAGTTTTCTAATTTTTGTAACTCGATATGAATAGAAAAATTACTTAATATATATATATTTTTTTTGTTATGATTCTCCAATTTCCCTCTTTGTAACGATTAAAATAAATTTATAATCGGCGGAAATTATACACTTAAACTGCAAATATAATACACTCTTTTTATCAACTAACTTAATTACACCAAATTAAAATAATAAGAAAACAAATATACTCGCTGGTAAATGTATAATTTTCAATGTTGTTTTCATGATGTGATCAAGATAACAGTTGCGAGCACATTAAAGAGATAACATATAATGATAAACATACATGCACTAGAAAAACAGATACTAAAGTTTGCTCTGACCTGTTCTGAGGAAGGTTTGATAAAGGTAGCAGGAGTTGATATTTATTCTTTGACGTATTCAATTCAGTAAGCATTATGTAAGTTTTTACAAAAGTAAGGAAGTACCACACACAACAAATTTATGGTTACAAATTCCTCATTTTAAACTATACAGTAAAGAATCAAATACATCTTTTTTTTTTCATTTATTATTCTTTTATCTTTCATCTTTTCAGCTTCCCTTTAATATTTTGTTTAAAATCTGTGTCATAATAAAAAGTAAAAATAAATAGTCTAAATCTAGCACGTTTTTACATTTTTAAATCCAAAATATATGGGTATATATATATATATATATATATATATATATATATATATATATATATATATATATATATATATATATATATATATATGAGTCTAAGTATAGAATAGTCATTGTAAGCCAAACCAGAATAATTTGCAACGCGGCATAAAGTATCCAGTGGTATCACTTGTTTCACATAATTTGGGTTAGAATGAAAATTTAAGCAATTTTCTTCATGGATATTTGTCCTATCGCATTGTAAATGACTTTAGGAATGAATCTTAGGGATCGATCATTTGCCTGACCAGTTGATCGCAAACAACTGGTCAGGCAAATGATCGATCATATAAGCTGTTTACATTCACTGTTTATAGACACTTAAATTCTAAAAAAAAGTCTTTAAAAATCCGTGAAGAAACTACAGTCTTTCCCTTTTTTAGGAGAAGAGATTTTGAAAAGTCTGTTCTGGCCTACTGGTAATATACGGTAAATTAACACGCAAAATTGCACGTTTCTCCGTAACTGGTCACTTAAAGGCACTGCTTCTACTGTCTGAACTTTTATTTTAAAAATGGCAACAAACTTTAACTTGTACTACAACCAGTTTTTTTTTTCAATTAAGAATTTTCATTGTTAACTGAATGAATTTGGATAACGCGTAATCATCGAGAAAAATCACATTTTATTACGTGTTTAAAGAACGTAATCTTCCGCTAAAAGCTTGCAATTTGCCATTTTTTTTATAGTAAAATTTTATCTCAATATCAGCACCTATAGTTTCGTAATAATATTTAATAATGTCAAAAGAAATAATATTGGAATAAACTAATAATTGTGTTATAAAATCTTAGGATTTACTGTACAAAATTTGACAATAATTTTATGATTCTCTTTTACCGCAAATTCAGTATGGTTGGTGGAAAAAGTTGCAATACCTGAGTATTCTGAAATCATGCAAGATTCTTTCTGCATGAAGTTAAACTCGCGGGTAGATATAATCGATTCCGAAGAGTTCAACTGAATATCCACTGAACAGAGAACTAAATCCTGCTGTTCTAGTTTCTAGTGGTAAGAGAGTGGTTATTAGTTGTCGTTATATGCAGTATTTTACTTTTCAAATTACTTAATCTTTATGATGTTTTTCAGTTATTTCATTGAATATGAAAATAAAGAAAGTCTGATGGGTAATACAATATTTTATCAGCTATATTACTTATTATCGTAGTAATCCTTTTTTTAAAATTAAATTGTTAAACTTCAGGAAACGAGATCAGGAAACGTACAAAATATTATGTAATTTTGACCTCCGCCTTCCAAAATCTCTACATTTTCTGGTTTTAAAGAGAAAGTATATTTCATTAAATTCAAATTATTATGAACGCTAGTTCATCCGTAATATTTATTTTTTGGGCTTCAATTTTTTTAATTGCTATCGTATTTTCTTTTTTCATTTACTTCAGTAAATTTAGGGAGAGAAAGAAACAGCCTTTCGTAAACTTTATTAGGGATTCTTACGAAATTTTTTTTAACCGTTAAGTTGTATCCCGAGCTCTATACGTCTAAACCCTAAAAGTAGTTTTCAAACTTGCCTCCTATTGTTGAAAATCTGGGTCTTTTCTGGTGAAAAACACCAAAAAAACTATTTCTTATTTATCGAACCCTGGCCATACGTAACTCAGAGTATATTTTTAACCCCTATCGTCTCTTTCCCTTTCTCGCTCTCGATTACCGGTAGGTGGCGCTTTTCGACAGTCCCCAAAATCTGCGCCCCTGGGTGAGGGTGGGGGAGCCCCACTCCCTCAGATTCTTTCGAATCGACCAGATGAGTCGGTAGTCTGCCGTCAATTTATCAGAAAAAAGCTGGGTCGACACTTTTCTACCCGAACGAGTCGCCCCAGCGCCAGAGATATTTGCAAATCGCTTAAACTACGATCTATCTTTTATAGAGGTGGAAAAAACTCTTTCGGATTCTTTTCCATAGAATTTTTTTAATCTTTCCTCTCTCACCGAGGATTATTTTTTTAAATAGATTTTTTTAACGCATGTGTTTATCCCATAAGGTGAGAGAGGAACAGAGAAAGAGAAGGGGAAAGAACAATTAATCTTTAGCTCTTTTTTCCCTTATATATCGTAATCGTTTTTAGGAATGGTTTTTCGGGTAAAGCTCTAAATGAGAAAAACGCTTCGTTAGAATCTAAAAATTTCTTTAAAAGAAAAAAAAAATTTAAGTATTTTCGCTTTGTGACTTTTAAAATGTTTATGGCCTTATATTCATAATTGATTTTATGGGAAGTGATATACTGACTTGTGAGTTCCAGGTATGTTTTTCAATTATACTATATTCTTTTCTCCAAATAAGTTTACGTTGGAGTATGAAAAGAAAATAAACAAGCATAAATAAAATCATAATGGACATAAAAGTGTGAGCATTTTGCTCCAAACAGACAAAATTCTATTGTTGAAAGAAAAATTTGATTGAATAAATAAGTGCTCCGATAAGTAGTCCTCAAAAGTTTATTACCTTAATATATTTTAGGATTTTTTTAAAACATATTAATGCGGAAAGGTTCATTTTCTTGGAACATTAGAATCTGTCCTTCTCTAGAAACTCCACATAGCCATAATTTTGCAGTTCTTTATACAGATATAGTTCCTTACAAATAGCTTTTATAATTATAGTTTTCTCCCTTTTTTTTTAAGGAAAAGGGCATAGTATTAACTTATTCGAAAAATCCCCTACTGGCAGCTACTTCGAAAATTTGATACTGAATTCAATTAAACCAGAATAAGTCGGGGCTCAAACTACCCAATTAAAGAACGGCTTCATAACTATATATATATATATATATATATATATATAATCATATGCCTCATTTCTGAATAATATTGGGTATTCAAGGTTCTTTCCCTATAATACTTGAATTCAGGGGAATATTCCATAAAAGTTCATTTCCGTCTCAAAATTGTGTAATAGTAAGAAAATTACGAGCTTTCTTATTTTCCAGTCAGTATATATAATTACCCAAAGTGTGACTGAAGAACATGATTTTAAACTAAACATATTGTAGTGTCTAAGAATATTTTATAATTTAAGAAGATCTTTAGGTATGAGTGAAAGTTATTTTCAGTAAAAGAAAAATCCCCCATTTACACGAAGGTGTTATTAAGGCGCAAACTATAAATAACAAGATAAAATACCTAAACTATAAAATAATCGCAGTTCATGTTATTTCTACATTTTCATTTGATTTTCGTCCGACACTGAACGGTTGTATTACTTTTCCGTGGCTATTCAGTCTCTTTTATTGCTATTTTCAATGTCGATCATTTGTCATTTTTTTTCTTCCTTTCTGCAAACAGAATTTTGCTGAAATATAAATACACAAAGAGAGGGAAAAATCATTTATCTTTCTCGGTTGACCCAATCTTTCGCTCGAGTCGAAGCGAAGTATAAAACCGATTCCTCAATAACACGGTTGTCACCGAAGAAAACACCTGAATTATAATTCTAAAAAATAAATAAAAGGAAAAAAACTTTTAAAAAACAAATGATCTGAAAACAGTATTTCACGCAGTTTTTTTCTTTCTTTCTACCCTGGTGAAATGCTGTCAGATAAAAGAAACTCTCTTTTCTTTCTGCCGAGTTATTTGAACAACTCAACATTACTCCAATGTTTATTCGAGTGCAAATGCGTTGTCGATCTCGAAATAAAACTCCGAGCAAACGATATATTTTTTTACTTTTTCCGCTTGTCTGTCGTTTATTTAAATGCCGTGTCTCCAACGACTTGTTGATGTGCTGTACATGAAAAGCAAATTCCTTTTCATGCATTTTAAAGCTCGTATCTTTTTCTACAGAACTTATGTTTATTTGAATAACTTTTTCATTTTTTAAGTTGATTTTTTCTTTCTTTTTTTTCCCTCTCTTCTGGTGCTGTTTGAATTTTTATTCAAGTTTTAGTTCGCTTGTTCCATCTGTTACTGAGAGTGTTTTATTTGGAATATTTACGAGTTTTGAGAGAAAATATTCGTTTTATACTTTTCAATTTCCCTGTAGTTCATGTGTTACTTTTCACATTTTTTCCCTTTCGTTTCAGCATGGAAATATTTTTCGCCCATGCTTATTTTGAAGATTTTTTTTCCATAAATAACCCTTTTATGTATATGCTTGCGCTTCCATACTTTAGATGGATATTGATATTTTTCTTTTCTTTTTATTTCACCTCCCCTATAATGTATGCAGGAATTTCTCTTTCCTTTATATTGAACATTTTGAATTTAAGAATCGGTGACCGAGGGAAATGAACTGATTTTCAAACTGAACTTAGAGAAATTTTAATTTTCAAAACGCACCCCCCCCCCAAAAAAAAAAAAAAAGAAAATAAATAAAGGGAGGAAATTAAATTTATAATTATTTGACGACGTCTTTTTTTTCTTTTTTTTTTAGCACTGTAGCGTTACTCAGTTGACTATTTGTTTAAGACTGCTGTGTACTAACTCTATTGGATTTGCTCACCTCAATGTTAACCTATGGATAAAATGTGTCTACTATTTACAGCTGCATAAATGCTGGTAATTAAATAAAAATGGTGTTTTCAGATAGCCTGATATTTTCTGCACCTTGCAAGAGAATTCATTTTATAAATTTCATCCACCAAAGGAATTTATGAGTGTTTAAAACACACTATACCAGATATTTTTACCGAATAATTTAAATAAAAAAATATTATTTGCATTTTATTTTTTTAAACAAAAAATGCCCCAAAGTATAAATTTTTTTTTTCTATTATGGAGTACAATTTAAAAAAAAATCTTTAAATCCAAGTCGGGAATCCTTGGACACATTTTCTCCATTGGTTAACAGTGAGGTGAGTGAATCCAATAGGGTTAGTACACAGCAGCCTTAATGAATTACTAATGATAAATAAAAGACAACTGACTCTGTTAAAAATGAAAAGAAATCTTTCAAAAGAACATATAATTATCTAAAGCATCTCAGTGTATTGAATGCCAAACAGTATATATTCTAATGTATAAAAAGTCCCACAGCATGAGGTAAACTGTTGGAAACTGGGTTATTGCATTACAGATGCATGATATATAATAACAGAAATATATAGAGAGAAGAATTTAATTTCATGAGTAGGATGGATTAATGATTTAGTGTGATCTGTTTTAGAATATTAATTTAATCTTCTTTGGCTGAAATAATTACAGATCATCTTCGCAAAATCAAAATACTTTATCACAATTATAGCTATTGAAGAGACGAAGATGACTGAACAGCTAAATTACAAAAGGAACTAAGAAAAAATAAAGGGTTTTTCGTTTTAGGATATATTTTCATGTCATAAATAGTTGTAAAATTAAAATTAAAATGTTTTTTAGTGCGTAAAAAGAGGAATATTTAATGTTGTAGCTTTTTATGTATTTTTATATAAGATACTTTTGAAAAATAATAAGAGCTATTAATCAATAAAATACCTTTCATGTGAACAAACTGTACAATAATTTTCTGATCAGGTGTTTTGAAGAGCATTTATTTTATTCAGAGTTGAGGAGGCTTATTTTAACGCAATGAAGAATAAATTTCATAATGAAAATAAAGCAAGTTTGATGCTACATGATGCGCCAACAAATTACACATAAATTAGTTTTCGATCCTGCAGTATTGTAACAATAATTATAACAATACTGATTGGACAGTGAAGCTGCTTTATGCTTGCAAGAGAAATCTGACAACAGATATAGAAAAGACGTTTTCCGTATCTTCTCTGACGTTTCAAATGCGTCTTGTAAAAAATTTTTATTATAATACTGATAAATTATTTCTCCCAAACATTCAATGCATCTTTTCATTCAGCTTTCATAAAATATCATTTAAGCTTCAAAATGGATCCAGATTCTAAACACTAATGGCTGAGAAACAGAGCATAAAATTTTAAAACAAAGAGCAATACCAGATAATGTGTGTTGTTCCTTGCCGACAGAGCACCCGAGCTGTTGCAAACGGAACGGAGCTTAAGTTAACAGTTTATTGAAAAACATCTGTGCATCCCTGAAAATATCCTTCACGGCTTGATATTAACCAAATCGATTACATTTTCTTTTATCCTCGTTGGATTTTCATGCATCGAAAAATACCGAATCCAATAATCCCCCTGCCGGCGCGCATACACGCAGGGTCCCTTTCTTACATGTTTACAAAAATAAACAAACTTCAACGTACACCCAAACCAGAGGCATGGTTTCAATCAATCATTGACTATGGGCTGCGAAACGCATTTTATAAATAGACTCGAGGCCTTGTTGTTTCCGCAGCGAGTTCTAATATACTTAATGCCTGAGATAGATATGTTTGTATTTTCAGTTTTTTAGGCCGCTTAACGTATGGAGTTTTCATCGGATATGACACTTATTCGAAACATGTTTTGGAATGCGCAGGTACGCATGCTTTATTGCCGTGCTGAGTGGATGTTTGGAATAAAGCAGGGGAGGTATTTATTGAAAGAGAGCTCTCAGGACTGGACAGAAAACAATACTCGTGTATAATGTATTTCGAACGTATTCAATGCCTTTTAAGAAGTAGTCTAGAAGAAAAAAGTAATTTTGCTTCAGGTTCTATAAAATTATGTGAGAAGCTAAATATACATTCATCAACCTGGTTAAATGCTGAGACATTAAACTTAAGGAGGTATAAAAATCCTTTTTATGTGTTACTATTACCTAAAATTTAAAATTCGAATAAAACATGTTTTAGGACTATGTAACAACAAGAAAAATTTCATGATACCTCAAAATTTTTTTCTCGAAGAATATCAGTACTGTTATGGAAATTAGATATATTAAATGGCATGAGTTGCCACGGAAAAAAATATATTAAATGGTTTCAGAACAAATTCATAATCAAAATTTACACATTAATACACATACTATATTTCATGCCATATATTATTAATTCTATCCCCGAATATCATTTACTTTACCTGTACATTAGTTTAATTGCGTAATTCAATTAAATGTTTTTAAAAATTTGTTTTAATAATACTTAACAGTAAAATTTGGCAATTTCGTTTCAGATAATCTCGAAAACCAGCTAAAACTGAAAATTGGAATGAAAAGTAGGCAAAATTAATGTATTTTTTTATTAGTTTGCATGTTTATATTATCAGTGTTTTTAATCATTGCCAATTTAATATCTATACACTTTTACAAAAATAAAAATATATAGCATTTAGTAAAATTTGAGGGTACTCTTAATTTAAGGAAATACAAATGATACTATACATGGTTCATCAGTTCCCCTACTGTTTTTAAAAGAATCTAAGTCTCTCTGAAATATTCGATCGTGAAAGACGTAAAAATCAGAAATTTTCTTTAATACTGAATTTCCATCCATCAAATATGGTTATGAATTAGTGCTTACTTTTATTATAAGAGGCAATCGAAAAATTAAATCCAAATGTTACAAAATTTGAAACTGTTACATTTTCAGTAATGTTGGATTTAAAACAATAAAAAACTGTACATTTTAGATGAATTAGTTAAAAAATTATTTAGGAAATCTGATAAAATATCTGTTGACATTTCATAATTCCTAGCAGTATTATGGTAACTTAGGCTGTTGTGCTCAAATCTACTATTGGATTCGCTCACCTCAATGTTAACCTATGGAAAAAATTTGTTCAAGGATTGCCGACTTAAATCTCTCTCTCTCTCTCTCTCTCTCTCTCTCTATATATATATATATATATATATATATATATATATATATATATATATATATATATATATATATATATATATATATAAGATAGTTATATATAAGATTTAAAAAAAAATGTATTCCGTAATGGAGAAAGAAATTTTACACTTTGAGGCAATTTTCTTTAAAAAAAAAAAAGCAAATCATATTTCAAAATTTAAATTATTTGGTTAAAAAAATCTTGTATAGTATGATTTAAACACTCATAAATTCCTTTGGCGGACGAAATTTATAAAATGAATCCTGTTGCAAGGCGCAGAAAAAGTCATGCGATCTGAAAATATCATTATTATTTGATTAACAGCATTCATGTAGCTATAAATAGTATACAAATTTCTCATGTTAACATTGAGGTGAGCGAGTCCAATAGAGTTAGTACACAGCAGCCTTAACTCCTGCACTGACGTATTATTTTCAAAGCTTTTTTAAAGAAGTAGTAAATTACAAATACAAAACTAGCATGTGAAATATAAACTTCAAGTGAGATGGATTAAATATGGAAACTTTTCTGAATATTTTATTTCCATTTGAGGTCGGAAAAATGCATTTTCAAACTGATTAAATTCTGGTTTTTTCGTATTCTTTTAAAATTTTGGAAACCAAGTGATTCCTTCGTCTTCTCTAACAAATGCACATAATGAAAACAGAAATCCTTTGTTTGAAGAGGAAATCAAATGTTAGAAAGCAAAATTTAAAAAAAAAATAAAATAATAAAAAAAGGGTACCGGCATGAGATCAAATCATCTTATGAAAACGACGAAAAGGCAAAAAGTCAACTTCGAGATCATCTAAAAAACCAGCCAAAAACCTTGCGCTGTAAAGCTCTTAACTCGATTTATCCATTCTAGAACATTCTAGAAAAGCTGGGTGTCGTTCTATTAATACAAACAATTTAAAGACGGGGGAGCCGACGAGGTTAAGAGATTAAAAATTCCAAAGCCGCTGCTTTCACCCAAAGTCAAAGATCTTTTCCCCGTGGGCCGATTCGAAATTAAGTTTGGAGTATCCCAGGGAATATTTTCGTGGGTTATTATTTTTCAGAAATTGAGCAATTATTCTGGCAGTGTGTGCATAGGAGGAGAAAAAGTCTTTAAGTTGAATAGTCATGTCTTTAAATATATCATTAGTTCTTTTGTTCGCTTATTAAGGCTTTATTTTTTCATTTTTAATGCACTGTGTTTCAAACAGAGGGTGGGAAATGCTTTAAAAAAACCCATGAAACTGTTTTTATTCATTAAACACAAGGATTTTTATAATTAAGGAATAAAAATTAGTTTAACTTTGTTTTATACATTATGGGGTTTCTATATCTAACTGAAAATACTTCATTTTCAAGAAGTGAAAAAAATATATATAATACTGATACAGCCATAATACTTTTAATATCTCTGCATATGTATAACTTATTGTCGCTGTATTTTGTATTGCTTATTTAAAAATCAATCTAGAATGCTATGCATTTGGGAGAACTACTGATTTGACACAGATATAATACACCTTAGGCCTATAGCTACATCTTTTGAGGTCAACTTGAGTGGGTATTCTATACATTTTATCAAAAAAGCATAATTTGCTAGCATAATGCGTTTTTTCACTAATTTTGCATGCAAATGAGTCATACATTAACGTCATTTTTAATATAATTTCTATTGTCGAATTTTCTAAAGGCGGAGAATTGATCATATCATTAAAAATCCAAATATACCCTACAAATTAATTTTTGGTTAATAAATACGCTTACTGAATTTCGAAAACGTCAATACTGGCCTCCTTTTGCCAAGAAAAAAAGCAATGATAACTGCAAATAGTAACTCCAAGGAAAACTTTGTAGTAACGTCGGAGTTTTGTCTGATGACAAAGAAAGTCTTCGAATTTTGAATATATAATTTCCTGATTATGAAAGAAACTTTAAAGCAAATTTGGTTTATGACAATAACTGTACTTTGCTTCTAAACTGGCCAGCTGTCTACCGTTTGATTTACAATTTGTCACGATATTCGCTCAGTATATCAAATGGGCAGTATATCACATTCATATGAAATCATTGACTAATACACATAAAAATCTTCCAGTTAAGTAATATGAACGCATTCTTACTTTTTATTTGGGCTCAAAACTTAAAAATAATTATTTCCATTGCATCTCAATGACTAAAAGGGTTTCGGGTAATATATATATATATATATATATATATATATATATATATATATATATATATATATATATATATATATATATATATTGCTGTTTTTCCATCTGGAAGAGTCTAGTTTTTGGAATAAGAATGTGGTCAAGTTTACTCTGATTTGCAGTTTTGGTTTTTGAGTGATAACAGATATTTAGATACCATGCCCTTGTTGTCCTTTGTCGGGAAGATATTTTGGTACGTGTTATCAAAACAGTTCCTGACACACTGAATACACTCGTATCTCAAAAGAGAATTCTTCCAATGTTCTTGAGCACGATAAGCCAAATGCTTAGCGGCAAGATCCGCAGCAAAATTGTTATTTTTAGGGTCTGGAATGGATGCAAAAATCCAGGTTGTTGTCAAGAGTTCTCAAGCACTTAAATGATGCACTTATTTCTGTTGGACAGTTTGCTTGTGCGCTTTTTACTTAGTCTGGAGTTGGAACAAAATGCAATTTATTCCAGCATTAAAGTAAACACTCTCAATTAATTGAAAAGCAACCTTTTAATAGTAGTAACTTGATTTTGGCGCCATTATGGGGTACTATAAATGTGATTTTGGGGAATCTAGTCGTACCTAAGCACTCAACCTTTAACATCTTATTTAGAAGCAACACGTAACGGAAAAACTGGACAATATTAGTTTAATTTTCTCTTTGAGTATTTAAATATTTATTTAAAAGATTACAAGTTGAAATAAATATTTTCATATTTGTATGAATTTAATGATGAAGTTTTATTTATTTTCTCACTCTTTCCATTCGTAAAATTATTTATGCAATATATATATATATATATATATATATATATATATATATATATATATATGTGTGTGTGTGTGTGTGTGTGTGTGTGTGTGTGTGTGTGTGTGTGTGTGTGTGTGTGTGTGTGTGTGAGTATTTAAGAAAAAGTCAGCATTTCCTTTATAGAAAAAACTCATTATTTTTTATTTCTTTTCAACACCTATAGAGAAAAAAATATAATATCTATCATAGTACTGAATCTTATTATCTGTACTTATCTCAGGTTTTTCTGGGGAAATTTTTAATAATTTCTTTTTCGGTGAGTTAACAAGATTTTTATGTTCTCCTGATTCAATACAGTGAAAAATATCACGCATATTGCCTGACAGTTACTTTTAATTACAGCTGGGTTTTTTTTCCCATTTAAATCACACAATTCTTAAATCTTCTTATTTAAAGGAGTCATTTCTTCCGTCCAAACATAATACAAATCCGCAACGTCCTAAATACTTTAATAATAATTGAGTTTCAATTTTTGCGAAGCGTTAATAACTCTCAAGCCTAAACGCTGCCGTTTCATACCGACTGGTGAGGCAATATCCCAATTATTTACATCCAAGTTCGCGTTTTGACAGCCCTTATCAAAGTATTGCTGAGAAAATGTGTATACTTTCGAAATATATTTAGTTTCCTGACTCCCATATTCTATTATTTTTATTCTTGTAACCCTACCTATTTCAACACTTTAGACTGTTTACACTCGCGAGCATAATCTCTCTTTGCCGGCTATCTGTTGAGTCCAGTGCGCCCGTTCCGTCCGCGTTTTGTACTGTCCTATTGAACTTCCACAGCACCCATCTCGCCAGTCACTATTATATAACATCGAACAAACTTCCCTGCAATGCACTAGAAGAAAACCAAACATAGAGAAAACCGTCTCTCCCATTCATCAATGTCACATTGAGTCAGGGGGGGTAGCTGCCACCCACACCCTCCCCCCTCGATGACATCTGCCATTTCTCCCCCCCCCCCCCACACCTCCCTCTCCATCCTCAAACCATGTGACTAGTTCCCATGGGCTTTAAAAGAACGTCTCCGAATTCTGCACATGCACATGCCTTTTATCTGGCGAAGAAGATGGAGTGAAAAAAGTATTCGTCCAACATAGACTGAAAAATAAAAATTTCGGCAGATAAAAAGTTGGGAGGAGGTAGAGGTGAGGAGCTATTTCATATCAGGTGGGTTCCAGAGGTTCCTTTCGAATATTTCTTTTCCTCTCCGAAGTGAAAGAGTTAGATGAGGATTTTCTCCCAGGGTTCTCGATCCGTGAAATGGGATTGAAGTTTGTTTGAATTTCAATGGGAATCTAAAGAGAAAGTTAGCCTTAACTACCGTGGCTATCGTTTTCGGAGGAAACTGAAAGCTCGTTCCCAAGTCAAATGTGACTCGACTCCCAAGTTTTTGTCGGAATTATTTTAGATGTATGAAATATTATATATTTTTTAAACAAATATTATAACATAAAAGGATTTATAATACTGAAAGACTGACAAGTCGCTAAACGTATTCTTAGTGGCAAATTTTTAGTAAAAATCCTATGTTTTTCTGAATTGTTTACAACATCATTTACTAAGTAAATGAGGGTGTGAATTTATCTGGATTTCCGTGGGAAAGATCTAAGTGCGTGCACATCATTTGGTTTCTTTCAACTTCTTATTCTCAGTAAAAATTCTCATTTGAGACGCGCGTACGCGGGAGCTTTTTCCAGTTTTGCTAGCACCGAGATATATCTTTGATTGCTAAGTCTCAATTACTCAAGTATAAAATACTTATCAATTCACTGATTTGAGCGTATTTTAGACACATATATAGAAAAAAATGGAGAACAAATTTCTGTATTTGTATAATACTGATCAGTTTAGCATTATAAATCCTGCGAAAATAATCAGGTTATTACTTAGGTGTAATGTAAGTTGGAAATTAACCTCAATACCTAGGACCCCTTCATCGTAAGGTAGTTAGCATCGCGAGCTTCCGCAAAATAGGCTCAGATTCGAATCCCGGCTGAGGCATAGACGCTGTCATTTCGTTCCTCCTAGAAAGCAGTGTTGCTTGACCTATATGGCGCACCCATAATAAAATTACCTTCAAACATCGTGGTAATTGAATGTCCTCAGGAAAGGTATCTGCCGTGTTAATGAAAACCAAAATCAGTGCTCGTTATTTTCCCCTCTCTCTTTGAAATATGTATAAAAAAATACAAGCATAAATATCATACACAACGAATAAGATATTTGTTTCATACTGTGTAAGGATCGTTTGCCTGGATTGGACTTGAATCCTGCTTCAAAGCCGGCATTCTACTAACTTATGTGCATCGCGATGTGAAGACGTTATTTTGTATGATTTTCCTTACATATATATCCTTTTTCTTTTTGAGGTTAATAAAGCCAGATGTTGAACTTATTAAATTATTCTTTTATGTAATCATCTGGCAATATTGGTATTTTTCTCGTACCCGAATGTTTGTCATATACTCTCCAGCTGCCTATCATTGATCTTCCCAATGGCCGGACACCCTTATAATGTCTCTCTGTTAAGGACAAGGCTTTAAACCCAGTTCTCCGAACTTTGTAGCCAGTATTCTACAAGCTGAGCTACCATTTTGATGTTAAGTTTGCTTTCAACCACTTCTATCACCACTGCTAAAATAATTTTGACAGAAGGAAATAGGATCAATGCAATAAATCAATACAGTGGACACACTTCACCTAATTTTACAATGAAACATCCACCATTTCAGTGACATGCATAGCATCATCCTATAACGAACCTTTCTCTATTCCTGAATGATTATCGCCCCAACCGTGAAAGCTAATATCAATAAGGCGAACCATCCTAATGATTCTTTTGTGCCAGAAATCATTTTTTAAAATCCACTGCTACCGAACATCTCGACCGTGAATAGAATTATAACTCTGTCCTTCACCCTTTGAGTCTAATTTTTTCAGCAAAAAATCCGTCCCAACACGTGTGCTTATGACTGTAACCCTCTCCTTTCTCGTCAGTGATGAATTAAATAAATAAAATTCCCTCCCTCTCGCACCCCTTTGGTGCCCCAGCCCTAAAGGGGTGGATAATTTCGTTAAATTTCTTCAACAATGGTGAATTTTTTTCCACGAATTTCCTTTCCAAGTGAATTTGGTCATGTTTTTCAATGTCCCAAAGGACTGGGCGGAGATTTTGGCAGCGGAGGACGGATGCAGAAACCGAGGCGATTGGACATCTGTGAGAATTTTACATCCATAATCCTTTTTACGTTGTTACTCATTTTTTTAAGGGTTGAAGTAGGTGTGTTTGACAGATATGAAAAATGAGATATGCAATGCAATAAGTGCATTGCTATTTTGTGCAGAGAGAGAGCATAATTTGCATGATTGCTCGTTTTGGAGATCATAGACGGCGTCTGCATATCATTTTGAGGGAGAGATTTTTAACTTGTTTAACGTCCGGTTCAGCTTTGACGCTGAAATGGTTAATGTCCACCTGCACTCCTTTGTTAGCTCCGATCTTTTTATAGAATGCAGAAAATTATACGAAAGGTTCACATGCATTAATGAAAAAAACATGCCCAAAGAAACCTGTTTTTCAATTACGAAGCATGTTTAAAAACTTTGTTTGGAACGTAAACCACAGAATACGTCGTTTACCTCTCGGGAAGAATAAACGATTTCTTTGCGTTTAAAGTGGTTAAAAAATTACCACAATTGACTGTTACCTGTTACATTAGGTCTTGCAGTGTAATTTACTTTTAGAGTTTTGATCTTACCACCAATAACACATTACAATGCCTAATTGCACTGATAAATGGCACGATTTCGTTTCTTAACTCTAACGTGAATAAACATGAATAAATTGTCCATTTTCGGAACATTTTTAAGAGTGTTTCACAATTTAAAATTCTTAACCAGTTTTACCTCATACACTTTTTTTGTTCCGGCAGTTGAGTTTTTCTCGTCTTTTTTTTTTTTTTTTCAACTGACGTTAAATAAATGAAGAAACAAATCAACGCCGAAAAGACAAACGATTTCCAAACAAATGACTAGTTTACATTTAAAAGTCCTTCCAGACACAACACATTTGTTCACTTGAAATATCTCACTAGCTATGGCCTCTCTGTCACTTTTAGTAAAAATAACATTCTCATTTTATTGGTTTTACCCAGAGATGCGGCACTTCCTCCAGTACGCTTCTCTACTTCTGTTTTCCGCAAATACATCACCTTGCAAAAATTTTCACCGTTCTCCCATTAAGACATATCTCTCTCCAGGTTTACTCCTTCGTTGCGATGCATTGTTTTCATACAATAAATCGTATTCCAGATATCTCCATACCTTGCACGGTGTTTTATATATACTTTTTTTTTTACCTCGTGCTTCTCCATGAGCGGGGAAGAAAGCGCATGGAAGCCCAGTTGTCAAGCCGGTTACTTGCCCGGTTTCCTAAATGATTGAAAAGGAGCCAAAGACGCGAGCTTATCTTATTCAGGAGTAGCGCAAAAAAGAGAACGAGATATCGCATATATGTGAGTGTTTTCGGGGGCCGATCCATCATACACATGGGCGAACGTCTAAAGAGTTCTGTCTCTTTTGCAGCAGGGAGACAGAATCCACGTTTTTATTGCGAATGTAAAAATAATGAACGCACCGCGTTTTGTATTTGATGTAGTCCAACTATATGTAAGAAAAAAGGTGATTTACGTCTGCTCCCGCAGTATCATTTGGTGGATTGGTTTCGGTGGAATTGGAGTTCTTGATGTGTGATGCGTCTTTCACATCACACCCTGGTAAATTTTATCTTGAATGCTTGTGTATTGCAATTTTGTCAATGCAAAAGCAATTTTTATTGGCAAATAACTTACAAAATTGCAAGGGAAACGAAGCAATTTCAAACTCACCCCTTTTTAATCAGACAAAACTTTTCACTCTGGTGGATTTAACTTTGAAGGTTTGTTTATTGTAGTTTAATCAATGAAAAAACAATTTTTACTGGCAAATAACTTACTGAATTTCTAGGGGAAACGAAGCAATTTCAAACTCACCCCTTTTAAATCAAATCAAACAAATCTTTTAAAGCAGACAATGCAATAAATCTTCTATTCTTAAGTATATTAAAATATTCATAAATTATGCTACTTCTGCTTTTGAGAATTCTGGTTATTACAGCAGAGTCCAGGAAAATTAGAAAAAAATTGTTTTTGATCTTTTTTGTTTTTTCATGAGTTTTTTTTTCTTTCATGGACTCTGCAGTACCATACTGTGTCATCTTCACAATCATATTATTTCAGAAACAATCCGTCACTCAATGATAATATCGACTATGGGGTAACAGAGATATTGTCATTAAACTTCCCTTTATACTATTGACTACTTGCTATGGAAGTCTGAACCTTTCATAATCATATAGAGCAGCTCACCTTATTTTGTGTATTTCAGTTCTTTTTTTCCAGTCTAATATTATATATGTATCTGTGACTTGGTGCAAGAAGTACCTAAGTCAGTTTTCTCCAAGATGACTTTGTTTGCTAATGTCTATTTAAAAAAAATATTATTTTCAATATAAGAAGCACCCAAGTCTGTACAATGGTTTAGAAAACACTTTTAAAGCATCGGACAAATTTAGGTACTTCTTACACTGAAAATAATATTTTTTTAAAGAGACATAAGCAAACAAAGTCATCTTGGAGAAAACTGACTGGGGCACTGCTTGTACCAAGCCATGGATATATATATATATATATATATATATATATATATTTGCATAAGAAAGAGAGATAGGGAATATTAGTTAAATTAAACACACAGTCACAGACATAAAGGCAATTAATTACCTTACATAAGGCTGTTAGGTACTTCTAAAACTAAACAAAACTTTCATTCTAAAATTAAAGCAAAACAATGCGTATGCATACACATATATTTATGTATTATGAAGGTGAAGCTGAAGTAAAATATTTTTGAGTAAAAATATTTCTTTAAGACTTTCTAAGCTGTATTATCCAAACTAATGATTATATATATTTAAAGAAAACATTCAATTTTAAATCTACAATTTCGAATGTTTAAAATTCAATAACAAATTAACCTTTCTTTTTTCTTGCAGTATTGTATCAGAAGCGCCTGAAGAAAGAAAAACGCACTAGACGGAGGGTACAGGAACAGCTGGAAGCTGAAGTCAAAAAAAGGGCACAATACGAAGAAGCTCTCAGGAGCAACTCAGCGGAGACCCTCAGGCTCCTCAACGGTATGTGTGCCAAAATTTGATCCTGCATGCGATGCCTTAACTTGTTGGATAACCATCGTTGAGAAGAGTACACGTGTAAAAAAAAACAAAATCTTCACTTAAAGTGCACCAGAATTAGGAGAAATACTTTTACTTTTTTCTGTGCTGAACTTTCTCCTGTTGTTGTAGGTGTTAGTAGTTTAGTAGGCAACTGCATCGTCATATTAGAATGTATATAATTTTGTGTCTACTTCTGGGAATTAAATAAATTAATTTCTTAATGTATGTTTCGTGCTATTTACTTATTATTTTTGTACAAGTGCGTTATTAAGAAACTAAATATTAAATATTTTTTTTATAAATTAACTCAATGAAGTTTTATTATCATTTTTTCCAATTAAAATTTTAGATCTTTCATGCAAGGACAAGTTAATTAAAGCTCAAGTTCTTTTTCTCGAGTTATATTGTATCAGAATACTATTAGTCATTACAAATTATATTCTTAAAATGGCCTTTGTAGAGAGGAATTTATCTTTAAAAAAGTTAAACGTAACAGCAACATGCCTACAATATTAAAAAAAAAATCAAACATACTCAAAGCTTAAGAGACACACACATATATATATATGCAGAAGTGTATATATATATATATATATATATATATATGAAAAAATCTAAAACAAAGCTGTTGTTTTAAAAAGTGATCTTTAAAATTTTGAGATCAAATGTATTACTGATTATTTAAGCTACATGTCTGTACAATTATCTATATAATCTGAAAATTTAAATCATGTTTGAAACTGATTGTTCCAATAATACTTTGATAAGAGTTTCTACGTGTTACATTCTAGTATTTAATATCCTTTTGCTCATGAGTTTTGAAGATAGCCTAAAACAGTACGTATTACACAATCACTCCATTTGGTCTAGCATTAAGTATTCTATGCAAAAGCCAGATAATGTATCTCGGAAGCACGGTTTCCGAACTTGAGGGGCAGGAGAGGAACAACATTTTCTTACATTATCGAACTTCTTGTCTATCGAAATAACACAAAACGTTGATTCAAAATTTCAAAACCTCTCCTCTGGGAATCGTAGAGTCTTCTTTACAGGCTTCTCGTCAATTTTACATGCTCGCTCTGCACTGCGACTTCCGTCTTTTACAGTGCAATCTATCAAAACACTCAATATATCAACATACACAGATATTACGCACTTCTCGTCTCGCTACCCTTCCCAATAATCAGACCGACGGAAAATGCGAGTTAAAATTTCATGAATCGACCCGGAAACTTCAGGGGGGGGGGGAGGTCAGTACTATAGCGAATACATCCTTACGCAAAAAAAAAAAAGAAAAAAAAAAGAAGAAAATGCAATACAATCCTTAAATATTAGAGGGTAGGGGCGAGGTATTTTTTTTTAAAGCATTAAAGAGTTAGAAGGTAATGCACAGCAGTAAGAGTTTAAATTCTTAATGTAAGAGAAAAAGGGGAGAGGGTTGGTGTAAAAGAAAGATCTGTGTCGTTTACGATTTCCCCTAGAACTTTGAGACAGCATGAAAATAATAGCCTGTTACTGCTCTGATAAAAGGAGATTGAAACAAACTGAGTCTTTGGAAAACAACAAAGAAGTTTAGGTGCAATATAGTCAGAAAGAATGATGTGATTGTAATAAATGATATTCGAATACGCACTAACAAGTCAATGTATACACGTAAATAAATAATATATATGTATATATATGCATATATGTATATATATATATATATATATTTATATATATATATATATATATATATATATATATATATATATTTATTTATTTATATATATATATATATATATATATATATATATATAAAAATACATATATATATATACATATATATATACATATATATATATACATATATATATATATACATATATATAAATATATATATATATATATATATATATATACATATATATATACATATATACATATATATACACATATATATAAATATAAATATATATATATATGTATATATAAATATATAAATATATATATATATATATATATATATATATATATATATATATATACACAAATATATATACATATATATATATACATATATACATATATATACACATATATATAAATATAAATATATATATATATATATATATATATATATATATATATATATATATATATATATATATATATATATATATATATACACAAATATATATACATATATATATATACATATATACATATATATACACATATATATAAATATAAATATATATATATATATATATATGTATATATATATATATATGTATATATATAAATATATATATATATGTATGTATATATATATATATATATATATATATATATATATATATATATATATATATATATATATATATATATATATATATATATATATATATATATATATATATATATGATGAAGAAATGCTGTCAAAAACCTTATTCATACTTTTCTTTACATGTTGGATGTTCCGAGCTTCAAGTAGCTTTAGAGCTAATACTGGTTTTCTCTTTCATCTAATTCTTATTTATATATATATATATATATATATATATATATATATATATATATATATATATATATATATATATATATATAAATTCTTGCATCAGAACCTAAACATACCAGCTCTCTTCCTTTTTAAAAAAAAACTATTTTTTTTAACCATAGTTGTAATCATTTATTTTATAACATTTATATGAGTGACTATGCGTTTATAAATAGATTATAGAAAATATTACTCGTATTAATTGTAAAATAGGATAGAGCTCAGAAATAACAAAGTTACTTTAAAATAGTGATTAATTCAAAACATATCAATAAAAAATGCAGGAAATGGTAAAATTTCTGACTTTTCCAAGAGTTTACTGTATATGTTCCTATGTTATTAAATACAGAGAGTTGTAATGAGGAAGAATTTAAACACATTATATAATTTAATCACAATATTATATAACTTAAATTTGTTAATGTTTTTATATTAGCATACATATGGCACTTACATAAGTGAAATAAAATTACATTTTATACCACACATTAAAAAAAAAATGAAGAAAAAAGCCTTACACAAACACTTTTGTCAGACTTTTAGTCAGAAAAGTTAAAACAAAAGAGGGAAAGTTTGATATAGCAAAAAATGAAAGACCAACCAATATGCCAAATATCACTATTTAAAGAAGATTGAGAATAGTTATGAGAAAACTGAAATGATTGAATATGGGGCTAAAAAGATAAACAGATAAAGTTACAGAGTATAACGATGAAAAATTTAATACACACTATGCAAATATTATGAACTCTATCAGAGATTGAGAAAGTATATCATAGATAATGGCGAATAAGGATTAGTTGAAACAAACTAATTTATAAGCATATTGTAAATAGTGAAAGAAATACTGGAAATTTAATTCCTTTTCAATAAAATATTAAGTTATTAATGTTCCCACGCATACATTTTCCCCACATTGTTTGTTTAATTTTCCAAAATTTTCAATTTAATTTTACGATGATGATAGGCCTGGACACTGCAATTTTGATTTTTCTTTCCATAGAAGTTAAGTGTATTTCAGGATTATTGTTAAATTTTTAAGACCTATCTGTGGATGAATTATGTTACATTTAGAAGGAAAGTGTGAATGTGAAAGCACTACAAGAAATAGGAGGATCTGCCACGTGAAGTAAATATTTTTTAAATGTAAATGGGACAAAAATCATAATTTCATTAATCAAAATCTACCTTTCTATATCTGTGGCAATGAGATCTTGATGAACCTCATCAGTAACAACGTATCTTCAGGTTCTGACTGTCTTGTTTCGTTAACAACTTTTCTGATGGATTTTATTACAAAATAATCTTTTATCGAAAGGAATGAAAAAATATAAAATTAAAGGGAAAACTTCATTTATTTATATAATCATCAAGTTTCGAAATATATGACTCAATATTCAATTAATCCTAATTTCATTAATTATGCAGAACAATTTAGGAAAATCTACCTTTCTATATTTGTGGTAATGAGATCTTTATACACCTCACCAGTAACAACGTATCTTTAGGTTCTGACTGTCTTGTTTTGTTAACAACTTTTCTGATGGATTTTATTGCAAAATAATTATTTTATCGAAAGGGATGCAAAAATGTTAAATTAAAGAGATAACTTCATTTATTTATGTAATCATCAAGTTTCGAAATATCCAATATTTCGAAATTCTCAATATTCATTTCTCTCTCCAAATTAGACATTTTGACTTAACGCTTCAGCGAGCGCGCCCGTGTACAAAGTGCAACATTTTCGTAATTTTGCATGGTTTTTTTTTACAAGTAAAGTTCGAATGTTCTAAGCAGTTTCTATTTATAGCTACACCCTTTCTAATGCAGGTCTGATTTTATGACCCTTGTATTCCTTTCCATTCATTGTTAGTCGTGATTTAAACGTGGTAAACCAGCGGTTATACTGGATTGTAATCCGACAAATTTATGAGTTGATGTTCGTAGATCAAATGTGCAGCTATTACACGGTATTCCGCATATCATGAAGATCGACAATCTCATTATTTTTTAGCACATAATAGCATTGCGTTTTTGGACATAATAGGAATTCATTCGCAAGTTGTCCTTAGATCCAATAAACCGGACAGTTTTGAAATAAGGCGATTGTATCTGCATTCTTTGGCCTTTAATTATAAATATATCTTAATATTATCAACATTTTATATCTTGTCGTAAAACGCAGAATTATTATCATCAATTTGAAAAAAAAGTTTATTACAAAAGGAATAATCAAGGTTGAAAGAGACGTTGCACTTTGTGCCACGCGCGCCTGCTGGTGTTCCAAAAATTGGTGCGCCCGCTGAAGGGTTAAGTAAAGTAATGAATTATTTCGTTGGAGAGAGAAAGGGATGGTTGAAAACAAATTTTACCATACATACTTTTTTTTTTCCCTTCGGTAGATTTAAAACTTGCTTACTACTTACTTGCTCTGTTCCAAGGTGGCTACCATTGTCGAAGCAGCAACCCGCTATCTCTCAACCACTTACCAGGCATTTTGCAAATGCATGAATTTAAGCGAAACCGATTTCCATAATGTCAGCTTCTCTTCGTTCTCTACCGCGCTATTAGAACTACGATTTAAGTTCGGGAGAGCGCCCTTTACTTTCTTCTCCTTTTTTGTTTGTTTTTATTTCGCTGTCGTCCCAGGTACACTTCCATTCTAGCTCTAACAAGAATCGGAGTAGAATCTATAGATAATGCATGGAAACTAGTTTTTGTTCTCTCTGTAAAGTGCTTCTCTGCCTGATCGGTTACAAGTAGTTTCGCTTTCGGAATGAAGACTGATGGAACTGGGAAATTAGATTTATTTTGAGTCAAGGTATGTTTTTGAAATGGGAGGGAAGTTTTAGTGTTAAAGTTGAAGGGGGAGGGGTTGAGCCGAACGTTTAAAGCTCTGTCTAAATCAAATTATTCCATCAGTTTCCCGCTTGGTAATAGGGAGGAGAGCAATACTAAAAGTCTGGAAGTAGTATTTACGATGGATTTTTAGGCATGCAAAAGAAGCGAAATGAGGGTACCAGTGGAGTGTTGCCTCAATACAGCCGGAAAGGGTTATTTTTCATAATCATTTATGCATGATAGACCAGGGCTTTGTTTCTTATTCGCATTAATAAATATAAGTCCTTCTTTGCATAGACTAATGTTGAATGCATTTAACTTAGTAGAAGGCTGCACAATATATTTACTGGGGAACGACGGTGTAAATTGCACGTCTACCTTTATAGCATATATGACTATATATGTATAACTCTACTTTTCTACGGGAAAAAACGAGATCTGTTTCTGAGTCCTTTGTAAAGAAAATTTCAATGAAGTTGGTATATGAAAACTATTCCTTCTATGTTACCTATCGGTATCCCAAATGTAAATGTTTTAACGTTTGAAAAAAAGATAAAATATTTGGAAGGCATACATGCACGATAGCAGTACTTTACCGTTAGACAAAATATTTTTAGCTCATTGATTGATTGAAAGCAATAAGGTCATTTTTTTGCTACATGATGGATAATTAGACAAGGAACTAATGCTTAAAGCCGATTCCAAACGGCTACAAATATCCATACCAATGGTGGGACTCGAACCCATAGACTCTGGTACCTAAAAGTCAGCACCCTACTCCTTCGGCCATCTTCCAGCAGTCCAGTAAAATAGTCAAAAATAACACTGCCTCACAACATTGGGCTAGTTCTATAGGAAGAACACTGTCTCCGATGTTTGGATATCCAGATTTATTTTACCAAATGGTCGTTACAATGGAGCTCGACCGCAGAACGTATTACTAATATATATATATATATATATATATATATATATATATGTATATATATATATATATATATATATATATATATATATATATATATATATATATATATATATATATATATATATCACGGTACATATCTAGACTCTTGGCAGGTTAAACTATAGAAATAAACTCTCAAAGATCTTATGTCGTTGGTTTAAAAAAGGAAAAAAAAATGCAATATGTGGTTAATCTTTAAAACTTAACACTTCCTCATAACCCAATTTCAGTTAGTGAAATGCCGGCTTGAGGTTTGGCGATCAAAGTTCAATTCCAATGGTTATTGTGAGATTATTACAGCCGATTATTTTATAACTGGTACTTCAAGTAATCGACAATGAAAAATATGATTTGTAGTGAATATTTACAAGATTTATCCTCTTCGAGAATAAATACTATAATTAACATAACTGATGACTAGTCATCAAACTCAGAAAAATATTGTTACTTTCTGATGTGAAACGTAGAATATTCTAAAGGATTTTAGTTGATAACAAAACAGTTATAATTAAATTACCAGGAAGACAGTTTTGAAAAAGTAAAATTTTTTTTTATCTCTATTCACGGCATTATATGATTCAAATTCATGCATTTGCTTAAATTCCTTAAGTTTCCCAACATATCTCTCTTTGTCTCTTCTATCTGTTATATATATATATATATATATATATATATATATATATATATATATATATATATATATATATATATATATATATATATATATGCATACATATACACATACAAGTACGTACACACACACACACACATATATATATATGTATATATATATATATATATATATATATATATATATATATATATATATATATATATATATATATATATATATATATATATATATATATATATAAAGTTATAAGTAGATTAACACAGGTGGTCTTAACGAACTGAACTAAGAAAAAGAAGTAATTGTAAGAATATTGATATATATGGAAATAAGAACCGCAATGACCAAAATGTTAATTTTGTTACTGAAAACATTCTACTTATTCATTGTTGCACGAGAAATCCCGGCAGCAAGCGGAACTTTTCTCTACAAGCAACACACGTGGTCATGTTTTGATTTTTCATCCCTCTTTCCTCGCTGGAAGAAGTACATTTTACCAGAAATTTAAGTTTGGATTTAACCGTAGAATTTATCGAAAGTCGAAGGGTTAATAACATGTTCTTTGTGCGGATGTGTGGTAGTAGGTTTTGAGAACAACTCTACGATTCTTTTACATATGTATTAGGCAAACAATATGTATGCTTGTATGTATAACAGATATTATATATATATATATATATATATATACATACAGTGGAATCTCGATCTATCGTTCTTCAAGGGACCGACTGAACTGGACGATAAATGCGGAAAAACAATACATGTAGGAACATACGAAGCAATATGATCATCAGGACTGGGTGCACCACATACGGGAAAACGACGATTCGGGGAACGATCGATCGAGATTCTATTCTGTGTGTGTATGTGTATATATATATATATATATATATATATATATATATATATATATATATATATGTATGTATGTATGTATGTATGTATGTATATATATATATATATATATATATCTCTATATATATATATATATATATATATATATATATATATATATACTCCCTTGATAAGTTACGCGGTTCAAAGTTTAAAACTCATTAAGGAAATAGCATATCCTCAAGAGACAATGCAAATACATTTATTCGAAATCATTCCCTATTTACGTATTCAAAGTGCACTTTCCAGACAAAATAAAAAGTAGATTACAGAACATCGAAAGTACTTACATGAACACGGGTTAAAACAATTTAGAAAATAATTAAACAATAAAAAAAAAGTTGAATGAAAAAAAAACCCTCCTCTGTACTTTCTCAACAAAGTCCATTAAAAAGCCACAATCACAACTAATCCACTAACGTCCTATCAAATTCCCTCTTAATTCGGAGGCAGAACGAAGCCGTGAATCAACAATGAAGTTGAATAAATGATATTAATCGTCACAAAATTGTCCTCCCCCCCCCCTTTCACCTCTGCCCCGGGAGAATTATTTCAAGCCTTTGCAAAGCTTTGTTTCTAAGTCTTAGGTTTGATCTCATTATTCGAAATATCCCTCTTCCCGTAAAAGAAATCTGCGACTTTTCTGGAAAAGGGGAGTTGTCCCAGTTTGCGTATTCGTGTTTATTAATGCTTCCAGATTTCGAACATCCCGACCCTCAAAATGTCCCGCGGTACTTAGAATCAATGGGGACCGCCCATAAATAGTAAACTGAGATTTCTAGGTTGAATTATGGTCTGACGTTCATTATTGCCCAGAATTTAAACTTGTACTCCAAGATCCACTAAGTGCAGTTTAGTTAAACATGCACCAGAAATATACATCAACAAAATCACCTGGTACTCAACAAGTTGTATCTAACATGACTGAATGGCTGAATTATGACATTTTATTGACTTCATTATTTTCCCAAAATGTTTTTGCATTTAGAGATGAAATGATCAAAGACATTTTAAATTAAAATTTAAAATTTATTATATATTTTTTTTTCGTTCAAACGCAGAAAGGAAGACGAAACAATATCACGTCTGTTTTATAAGATTTATATTATCATCACGTTGTTTAATAGAGGTGTTAGAAGTGTTTGCCAAATCAAAAGAATACAATATGAGTTCAACTTAAAGACTCAGGGTACAAAAGAATTCTGAAAAGAAAAAAAAATTTAGAATTTCAATGATCATGAGATTTTAATTTCAGGTTTTTGGGAATGGAAATTTGAACTGAATGTTCTTCATATCGTCAAGATGGTTCAATCTGTAGAATGGTAGTTTCGAGGTAAAATGAGGTCAGGGTCAAGGTTAAAGCCCTGATCTTAGCGAAACAGTAGCGCCCAACGAAGGGAAAGACTGATAAACAAATGTTAGTCGAATATATGACAAAAATATATACTGGAAAAAAGCTTAGCATCGTAGGGTAAAATTTAACGCAAATCGTTGTCCTTAGTCATTGTTCAAAACCGTAAGGGTGAATCATGTAAGGGATAGAATTAACATCTGAGAGTTCACCCTATTTACAAGTTATTTCGGTGAATAGAACATCGGAGCAGGGTAAAGGAACCCCGCTGCGATCCCCGGGTCTAGTAGACTGTCGTTGGTATCTCTTAAAAACCAGGAACTCTCGCTTAACCTGCAATTAAATCTATGAAACGCAGCAGATAAACTGTGCTCAAGTTAACGAGGTTTTGCAAAAGCAAACGTAAAACCTCTTACAAAGGACATTTTTGACCAATAAAAAGAAGAAAAAAATGCAGAGAATATAGTACGTTAACAGTATGTATAAAAAGTATTTTTTACATAAATTACATAATACAATATTTTCACGTTGTTTCGATATGTTTAAATCTCTCTGTCACTGTTCATACTTGTATATACGTCTAACAAATTTATGAAACCGGTTAATTAAATATTGAAACAGGAGATTATAAATTTCGTTTGAAGAGTCAAAATCCATGTGACTAAATTTTACAGAATTTACACTCCTTACAATGTGACGTCAAACTAGATAAAAGGTCGATTCAAAAGAATAATACACATCGTTCTCTTTTACCTGCATATATATATTCAGAGTGGCTCGAGGTGGTCTTGCGGTAACGTGCTGGCTTTCGGTGCTGGGGGTGCTCGGATCGAATCCCGGCGGGCGCCGTTAAATACCTCCGTGTCTAGGCCGGATATGGGCACGTTAATTCCGTAGACCGGAAAGTCCTTCTATGAAGGTCAGTGAGGGTGGGAGAAGGTACGATTCCCCCCAGGTGTCGCCCCTGGGGTTGCTCGATCATAATTGAAGTGGCAACTAGCTAAGACAGACTCCGACCCTTGTGGTGTTAATTAAACCAGAGCAGCACAGTTCAGCCCGAAGCCTATATGGACCTGGTCTAGAACTTCCAACCAGGGCATACAACAACAACTATTCAGAGTAGAACTACAGCCAGATAGCAAATACCAGACATTTATAGAGTCACAGAAAGTGTATGACTGAATTCTAAAATACTGCAGTACTCCCTCTCTCGGTGCCATGATTGTTATGATAACTAAGAAACGTCAACGATACCCTTTCAAAACCAGGAATCTGTATATAAAGGCAAAATACGTGGGCCGGAATGACCTTGTATTTCGTTTGGGTGTTTTGGTGTTATGTTTACCTGCCATAGAATTCGGTGGCAAATTCCCGGACGATAGCCGAATGGCTAGGTCGCGGGCTTTTGGTACCAGAGTCCGTAGATTCGAGCCCACTGTTGGCCTGGATGCTTGTAGACTTTCGAAATCGGCTTTAAGCAGTAGGCCTCGGTCTAATTAGAACCTCGTGTAACAAAAGTTGACCGTACCGCTTCAAACCAAACGGGGGCAAATTTTTATTATATTTTAGGTACAGTAATGCTGTTTTCTGAGTTCTGACAATATTGGAAGTTTCAAAAGGGAACGATACTTATATTGCTTATCAGAACTTTTGCAGAATATTATTGTCAGAACTATAAATATGTATATGAAAAAAAAAATAATAACATCTTGGTCACTGTAACATCACGATTGAACACTTTCTTGAATTTCCCTGACCCCCTTTTCAATTTCAGTTTTCAGACTCCTCATAGAAAAATTTCATTTTAAGCAAAATTCAGTTTAATTCATTGTTTTAAAGCATCACATTGAACTGAATTACAAACTATTTCCGATATATTTAAGACAAACTTAAAATTTAAACTTTTTTTATTTCTTTCTACATATTAAAACTCGGGAACACACAAACACAAAAAATATACGTGTTGTATGGAGTTTCAGATCTTCAATTCGTAGGCGGGCCCTCTAATACAGAGCCTTTAATTTACTGAACTTGTATCGGTAAGGGGGGGGAGGGGAGGGGGTCGAACGTCTTTCCGAATATGGCTTGCCTGCTCATTGCCCCCAAGAAAGGCCTTCCTGAGGGGTAAAAGACCTCAGAAAGCCCGAGATCTGCATACCAAATCAATTCTTCATTCCTAATTGGAAAATTTAATATCCTTTTAAGTGTCCTGCTAATGGCTGACTTCCTAGAGGCAAAAAAAATAAATGGAATACACAATAATAAAGAGAGAGGTGGAGGTTTGACTGCAGAATCGTTAAATAATGGGGCCTCAGAAATATTCGAACATTAATCTTTTATTTCACCGTTATTTTTTCCCCCCTTTCCCCAAGTATAAAACCCGTTTTTATTTAATTTTCGCACTTGAGTAAGTAAATGCAGAGGTTTCAGTTATGGCGAAGAGGCTCAGCGGGTATTAGAAGTGCATCAATTATCATGGAATTCCGAGCGGAATTCAATTTGCAGAATATTTCCGCATTTTCTGTTTGCTTGTTTCGGATTTTATTTGATTTATGCGGCTTTTGCCGAATTCTTCGGGAGTAAGTGATGAAGTAATTCGGTTTGAATTTTTATTTAGTTGCTTTTTGTTCAGATATTCGGTTGCACTTAGATATATATAATAATAAAAAAAAGGAAAAAGCTTTTATTAATATTCGATTCCGCATTTAATACGTTCTAGAGTTAGAAATATGTGAATCTAATTCTTCTGACAAATTTGTTTCGGTGTTCATTAAACTTCATTTTATGCTCCCCGATATATTTTTTTTCTTTTACGCGTTTCGGTATCGATAGTGATAAATGCCTGGTTATGCGTTACTCTGAGCTGTAAATCTTGATAAAAATGATGAATTTTCATGAGTTAATGTATAGGTATTGGGATGCCTCAAAATGCGCCTTAAATGAATGATATAATCATCTTTATGATTGCATATATTTTTTGAGAACTGGAGATAGAAAAAATAAAGAAACGCAAAATGAAGATCCCCCCCCCCCCCAAAAAAAAAAAGTAGATGTAGATATATATATATATATATATATATATATATCGTAATATATTTATCGTAACCGACTCTTTACGTGCGTAAAAATATGCATGTACAATGCATTAAATGTATGCATTAACATGAACACGTACACACACACACACACATATATATATGTAAGTGTGTGTAAATATATAATATATATTACAATTTATTTTACACCTATATGTATATATATATATATATATATATATATATATATATATATATATATATATATATATATATATATATATAATTCAGACCATGTCCCTAGCAGATATTTTAGAACCTAAATGACTAAAAAATCCTCATTTTTCGCTCTTGAAAACATGCCGGAAGCACGTACTATTTGTACAAAATAATCGTGAATGGTTTGTTTTATTCCCATTATTGTGGAAAGTATTTGCTTATTGCTGCTAACCAAAATTTATAAGAAAATAGTATTCTTTTCTTTTAAATAAAAATTTTGCTTTTTTTTTCAAATAGTAACGTTAAGCCTCTGAAATATTTTTACACATGATTCTCTTCACAGCAGCAGTATTATTCATAATTGCTGCTTAGCAACACCTCAGACAATATATATATATATATATACATACACACACACACACTTACATATATATATGTGTGTGTGTGTGTGTACGTGTTCGTGTTAATGCATACATTTAATCCATTGTACATGCATATTTTTACGCACGTAAAGAGTCGGACAATAGTCTCCTAATACACAAGATAATGATGATAGGGGACAAATTACTATTGGATTTGTTTTTAGTTTCAGTTGTTATCAACGCATTTTTATTACAAATGTAATGTATAGTAATCCATGAATAATGATAAAACTTGATATTTAATATCACCACCCTCAGGAATCCTGTTTCGCATTACTTCCGGTAAAGCTGACTAACAGCACTCTGGGAGATTTTCTTGTGCTATTTTATTACATTAGTTAATTTTTCGCTTCGGCCATTTTTACTTTGCTGTATCTGATCTTACTTGTTGCAGACTATGTGATAATTTTAAAAGTTCTTTAAGAGAGATAATTTCAGTTTATTACCAAGATTTTCTTCTTGCTTTCAAAATTTCGTTCGCTCGCAATCTAAAAAGGAGAACATGTTTCCACCTGACACATTAACTGACTGGAGAGGTACCTTTAAAGAGCAACCCCTTTTTTTTTAACAGACCTTTTGCAATTGAGTTGTTGTTGAAGGCGTGCGAAAACTAACAATCATATTCACCTGTCTCTTTTCAGAATCCCTCGCTCAAGAGCTCGAAAGGGAGAGGAACGCCAGGGCAGAAGCGGAACACAAAATGCAAGGTTGGTATGCTTATACCCACGGGGGTTCTTCTTTTTTTCTTTTTTTCTTTTTCCGAACGAAAACTGGAACATCGATCATCGAACGGTCAACAAGAATTGTTAATGTGACTCGTGAATTCGTTTTCATTGATTTTTCTGAAGGAAAAAAAAAAAAAATAGTTTGTCTTGTGTAAGAACATAATGATGCTGACAAATCTAATCTCTGAGATACGTTTGGAGATAAAAGTTTGGAAGTTTTCATGTCTTTATTACGTATTATGGCTCAAGATAGCATACTTTCGGGGCTTTGGGGAAACAGTTTATAAGTTCATGAGTAGTCTTATTGGTTAACTTAGTACGGACACATTATTTCTGCTGTACAGTGGCCAACCCCAGATCGGATTGAGTTAGGGTGGGCGTGTATCCAGAGGCTGTAAAATTGGTTAAAAAGGGGTAATTCCCACATAAACTTCCATGAACTTACCCAAAAGAGATATTTCTTATTTAGAAAAGGACACCTTACCCCTCACTCCAAACGGGATTATGGTTGAGCAACTGGCAAAGTTTGGTAATGCAAAGGACAAGATTCGCAAAAATATTTTTAAAAAAAAATAAATCATAAAAGTGGACATTGAAAGCTGATCTTAAGGAAAAGTTGAATGACTATAACTAATAAAGTAAATCATTAAACGAATTATTTCTATTTTCTCGAACAAAACAAAAGCCCGACTGTGAATCATACAAGAGTGCAGGCGTGGGCATTCAATATTAAACAAATAAGGTAATTACACTATGAAATAAAGCTTCCTAATATCCCCCAATAAAGCATATAATTGGCAACATAAGCTTTCTTTTACTATATAATCACTATCCGCATACTCCCAGTAAGTGCCAGTTAATCCCTGTCCAGAGTGTGTATAAGCATTTGACCAATAAAATTCTTCCAGTGGTTTCCTCTTTCTTTGGAAGACCAGATTACTTCGAAATTACCTATAGAGTATTCGTTACTACATATGGTTTCCCTTTCAAAATCTCATTAGAAAAAACATTCACATTTCATTGGTTTATTTCATTATTAATAGCACAATTTATTATTCATATCTCATTCCATTATAACTGGTAGTGTCTGTAATAATAATAACTCAATATAATTATACGAAAAGAGGAAAAGAAAAATGTAAAGTAAAGGATGGCTGCAAATGTACGTGACTTGTAAAACGAATAAAAAACAATCAAAGGCTCAGTTTTGAGACATTGATTCGAAACTTTGACCAAGACTTTTTTTCGTGTTACGCTAATCTCTCGAGCCTGGGAAACTTCCACATCTTCGAAATTTATGCAGATTTTTCTTTGAGAATCCATTATCGGTTCTGACATTACCATTTAGGTCTAATGAAAACTGCGTTTTGTCTATAGCAAGATAAAGGGTCTCTTGAAGTAGAATCAGTCAGCGTAAAATTTTTCAACCAAGTATATACCAATCATCAACCCATTTAGCCGGACGATGGCCGAGTGGCTAGGACGCTGGCCTTCGGTACCAACGTCCGTGGGTTCGGATCCCACTCTTGGCATGGACGTTTGTAGCCGCTCGGAATCGGCTTTAAGCAGTAGGTCCCGGTCTAAATAGCCGTCGTGCAGCAAAAATGGACCGTAGCACTCCAAATCAAGCCAAACTATTGACCCATTTAACCAATCAGAGCCAATGGAATCTTTAACGCTGATATATGAATAGACCATAAGTCATACACCGCTATGGAAACAGCGGGATTCCTTCTCTTTTACTGAAGTTTAAAAGTAATTAAACAAATGAAAAACTAAGTACTCTATTCTTTTTTTCATATTCTTTAGTTTTTGGGAGCAGTTTCATTTGGAAATTTATGGAGTTTAAATGAAGGACACAGAAACTCAACAGGGTTATCCATGGTACTGTTTTCGAAAGTGGCTTGTCGAATGTAATAATAAATCTATATTGATGATTGAGAGTAAACTCACTCGTAATTTCGCATATTTCTTATCCGAATAACCGTAAACTAATTCTAGTTCAAAAAGTTCGTTGTCGTTCGTTTCCTAATCTTATAGTGCAACATTTTCCGCTCACCTTTTCATGAAGAATCTCCCATCTTTCCTCGCGAGCTATTTTATTTGTCATTTTCCCTACTTCGCAACAGCCTGAATCTTTCCCATCCGCCCTTTCTCCATTTCAGACAAATGCCACACGGAGCCCGATCCTCATTTTCCCTCTATTAATAAAGATTTTCAGAAATTCCTTTCTGACAAATGAGTCGGTGTCACGTGGTGCGGGCACTTGTCGCGTCTCTCATTTCGATTGCGCGTATGTACCACTAATCGCCGGCAGACCATTAAGAGATCTCTCTCCCCGAACGTCTTGGTAGTTCCTCCAAATTTCTGCTAAGAGAAAGAGAGAGAGAGAGAGAGAGAGGACCGACACCCCCCGTTTTCTAATAACGCCCAGCCATTAATCAGAGATTCCACAAAACGCTCTATCGGGCACTAATTGGAGAAATTATTTTTGCGTTGGGTTTGACTCGGGTTTTGGGAATGGGTGCTATTTGCTTTTTGCGTCAACTCGAAAAGCTTAATGAAATCGGAGAAATGGAGTTCGGCCCTTTGAATAATAAAATTCTTACTGAAGGGGGGATTGATTTTGAAGCAATCATCATTTGGTTTAAATAGATTTTTCCGGCAATACATTAGACACAGCAATGCGTGGAGTGGAAATGGAAGAAAGCACTACTCGAAAGGTGAGATATATTAATTACATCTAATTAAACGGGGTGGAAGGGATTTAGTGATGAAATTTCTAATGGTACATTAGCTATGCCGAACCGAAGAAATTCCCAATAAAGGTAAAGCTGATGCAGATTAAATCTCCTGTAAGGTGTCTGTCAGAGCGCTTTCTTAGAACAAAATTTCATTACCAGGGCCCGATTATGAACGATTAGGGCCCCTGGGCAGATGCTATTTGGGGGCCCCCCCTCACGAACATTCATAAAAATAAGGTCTATCCTTGGGCTATATACACTATTAGAAGTACTAGGTGCATACACCAAGGGGGTTTGGGGGCCCCCTAGCATCAGGGGGCCCTGGGCAAAGTCCCGATTTGCCCATGCGATAAAAAGGGCCTGTTCATTACCCACCAAAGTTTCAGGGAGAATCCATCATACGAAATTCTATCCAACTGGTAGAAATATTGCTTACCTTCCAAGATGTGCATATAGTTGCTACAAATTCATAAACTCTCTCTGTCTTTCATTGAATAACCTCATGGTGCATATTTGATACCTAGAAACGAAACGGGTGTTGCTGAAATTAAAATAATGCGAATACTGTGATACTTTGTATATTTTAAGGTGAAAACATAGTTTCTTTACCTTTGCTTGCTCCTATTCACTTTTATCATTTCACTTTGTAAAAGTTTTATAAGTAAAAACTAATTATTACTAAATAATATAAGACTTCAAGCTGCTTTTTTTTTTTTTGGGGGGGGGGGGTTGTTATTTAAGTTTTTCATTAGAAATTAGAGACAAAAATTCAGGAACATAAGTATTTTGTTTCACAAATATACAGATTTCGTTGTGTTTTATCAGAGAAAGAAAATAATAAGGGAATATAATACGTTCAGAATCATATGCTACTTGGCTTCTCCATAAAAATGAAAGATGAGATAAGAGAGTCAAAAATGAGTTATTATAGATGCTCAAGTAGAGTTAAGATGCAGATTGCAATATGAGTTAAAATCATCTCAGGAGAGTACCCTTTTAACTAATATTTAAGGTGAAGAAAAATTGTTCAACCTTTAAGACTAAAAATTATAAATAAATATTTCCTCTAACAATGAAATCTTTTAAATGGTCTCTATGCAACAAATGCCATAAAAATAACTTTCCCTATGAAAGTGTTCAATTTTTTAGATGGTTTGCATTAGTACTTGTCAAAAAAATATAAGAACATAAAGGAAACTGTGTAAGAAATAATAAAGTACAGTCGAACCCCGTTATAACGAACTTCAAGGGACCAAAGGTTTTGTTCCCTTTATCCGGTGGTTCGCTATAGAAAAATTCTAGAGTTCACAAAATGTATAACTCATTAGTTGCAATGTGTATTCAATAATGATGTATTAAAAAATGATAAAAATTTAATAAAAATTATCATTTATGAATTAAATCGACTACATTAAACTGACACAATACTAATTAAATTACGTTTAATAGGAAAACGACGGGACCAAAATTTTCGTTCGTTATATCCCTGAGTTCGCTATAACGGGGTTCGACCGTATTTACATGAAATATTACTTGCCGTATATTAATTTTGTCACCCAAAAGACTGACATAGGGTTAAAATGCGATAACTAAACTGATTAATAAGGAACAATCCATCTCAAAACACAAATAAGATTTCATTATTTCCGATTTCTTCCGAATCACGAAGGTTAATCTGATAGATGAGCTAAAACACCAAATGCATTTTTATTACTTGCAACGGATTATTTAGCTTTTAGCTGACGGAAAATATCTATTTTGATAGTTCAGTTTTATTTCATCCTCTCCGCTGAAAATTATATATATATATACCATTTATCCCTTTATTTTAACACATCGCATGTTACAGCTAAGTCTAAATGGTCACGTATTCTACCGCCCTCCTACTATCGGCCTACAGATGTGAATACACCCGTCAAATAAACCTTTGAACTATAGCTCCCTTGTCTAAGGCCGATACCAGCTGGCTACTACTATCCCACTGAAAGCATCCTTTCGTCACTTACAATAAGGGAGGAGGGAGATTTGTCCCCAAACCGTGATGTTCGAATGTTCCGTGCCAACGTTATGTGGTCATCACACGCCTGCCGACGTCCAATGGTAGCAACAATAGCTCATTAATCATGTCGCCTTCATCTTCGGCGTCACAAAACGTATGGATCATCTGTCGAACGGAAGGTGGTCGAAGCTAAGAACGTTCGAAGGAGGTGGTGTAGGGGATGAGGAGTCTGACGTACAGAGACTAAAGATGACAGATAAGCTAGTGTCATTACAGGATTAAAAAATCAACTGTCTCTTGAAAGGGCTTGAAGGTTATGTATTGCATTGAACAAAGGAGCTTAAACCGTATCGGGTTTTCCATTTAAAGTATTTGTTTATTCTGTTACTTTTTCATATCTCTTCTTACTGCTCACGCATAGAACTTTCTCAGATATCTTGCGATTCGGAAGGAGTGTACAGAAATTAAAGCTAGAGCATTGGGTTAAAATTTAAAAAGAACAAAATTAAACATTTTTTTTTTTTCATTTTCTAATAAAGAGGCCATATTTGAGTATTTCTGGGGAGTAGAGCAGAAAGATTTTTAGATTTTGAATTTTACTGGATGGCAGAGTAATTTCATAATATGGAGCAGAATTTTGTGTCTACGTTTGAAGCTGTTAAATATTATGAAGAAATAAGTATATTTTTATATATTCACGCAAGATCACGAGAAGTCCCCCAAAACATTAATAATAATTAATAAATTATTATAAATAAGTCATCAAAATGAATTGATAAATTACTATAGTGACTCTGTATGACTGAAAATAATTCTGGTATAGGTTTTCCTAAGGTACTTTAATTGTTTAAAATAAATAATATAACTTAAGAAATAACCCAATATTACCTACAAGTGGCTAAATAATGAGTATAAGTTGACTATTAATATTTTTTTTTTGGCATACATGTTAACGTTCGATTGTAGCTTTCACGCTCAAAGCGACAAGTAAGGTTTTTAAGTTTCCCTTTCGGCAGTATCCGGAGTCAGTGGCGTACGAAGGGAAGGCAAGGGGGGTCTATCATGCCCCGGGCGTCTCGCAGAGGGGCGAAAAATGGTCCTTTTCACTAATTCTGTGTATTATATTTATTATATTACAATATGTTTTTCGTGGGGCGCCAAAAAGGGTATCGTGTCCCGGGCGCCAGTTATGCTTGCTACGTCACTGCCCGGAGTAACGCAGTCTCTCCCAGAAATTATTATTGTAAGCACCAAGAGATGAGTTAATGGTTTACTGAACTAGTAAAATGCTTTATTCCCTTTATAAATCTTTTAAAAGTCGTAATTTCGTGCAGAATGCGTCCAACAGCTTTTAGCTCAATCTGACCGCTCACAAGTTCACCGCACGACTCACCGACTCGCGACTAATTGCTCGTACATTCTTCAATACGCGTCGGCTTATCTTTTGCCCCCCAACTCTGCAATCTCACGCACAGTGTGAAACGAATTTACATAATGCTGAGATTATGCGTGTGAGTTGAGATGTTTCAAATATAATTATCTGAGGTGATCCTCACTGTGTGTAATTACGGAATAAATAAATAAAAAAAAATAAAAAAATAGTGAAAACAGAATTTCCCTTGGAAGTTTTTGAAAAATGTTTTCATATTAAAGCAAGAAAAATATCATCTATATGATATATAAAACAGTTCACTGACTGACGGACTGACTGACTGATTGACAGATAACGCACAGACCAAATCGCTGGACCTAAAGGGCTGAAATGTTGCATGGTGATTCTTCTTATAGTGTAGTGGTGCACTAAGAAAGATTTTTGAAAAATTCTTCTTAGATTTATTTAATTAAATTTTTAAGCTGTTTTTGTAACTTTCTTAAAGTTTTCATTTAAAATAATAATTTGAGGGTTATAAAATTTATATCACGAGAAAGATCATAAAAATTCCTATAAAATGAAATCTTTTTCGAATCTTTACCTCCATTTTCTGATTTTTGGAGAATTTTTAAATATCGATTTTTATAATTTAATTTATTAAATGCGGATCACAAGATTTCCTTTCTTTTTGTGGTACTTTAAGTTAATTTTGGGTCACGTGCATAACAACGACATATATTGACAAAGAAAATATTGATATGCGGTAAAAAATAAAATTTAACCACTAGACAAATTGATGTGGAAGTTTTTTAAGAATCTAATTCAAATCAGTATATTTTTTGGATATTAAACATACAAATTAATTGCATACATTGACCGTTGTATTTAATTTGAATATTTACTTCTACATTATTTTGTCTATAAAAATACCCGTTACGACTTTTTTACAAATATTTCTTTTTTGGGGGCATAAATTGCATACATTGACCGTTTATTTAATTTGAATGTACTCCGTAGCAAAGCACGGGTATTCAGCTAGTCGATGATATAGATTTAGAAACTATCCTTTTTCTATAATTTTTTCTGTTCTTTTTTAAAACTACCCTAAACTGACTTTTCTAAATAATTTATTAATTATCCGTAGACTTCATTTTCAGGCATTCGTCTCCTATTTATCGCAGTGATTACAACATGTTCACGATGCAAAGCTACCACTCTGTACAAAGTACATTTACACCATTAGTCGTTAAGAAATGAAAGGAATGATTTTTTTTTTTTTTTTTTTTTTTACTCTCCATCTTCATTTTCTCCCCCGAAGGTTGATATGATATTCCTTTTCAGGGGGGCTACTCATTACGGAAAAAAAAACCCTCCTCTTTTTAAGAACTTTTCGAGCAAATAACTGCAAACGGTATGCTTTTCCTTTCCGATTCAGATATAAGGCTCGAATCGATTGAGTGGGCACATTAAGAATCGGCAATGAGTTTGCGAAATTTCATCAACAGAAAAATTGCTTAATGTTCCGTATTCCCCGCTTTCTCTGGGTCTCTCGGAACACCACTACTACTAATGACAGTTCGTCCCTTCGTAACGAGAAAATCGACAATTCAGTCGCAGCTGCGAATAACCCTGATATGCGGAACTCCCTCCCACTCCTTTTTTTAAAGGTAATTTTTTTGTGAAAAACTTACATTTCCTACAAATTACGCCCAGACGCTCTCTGTGTTGGAATAAGGTCCCTCGAATTTTCCATGCATGCCGCCTGTAATCATCATCATAAACTTTAAGGCATGGGTTTGATTGAATATTTACAAACTAACACGATGGGGGTAAATGTATGCATGCGAATATATTGGCAAATTGAAAAGGGAATTTATATTAGCTCACATTCCCGAAATGTTGGTAAAATTTTGTCCCGTTAAAATCAACAAACATCCAACTGGATAAGCATTTAAAGAAATATTCGAAGGCCAATTACAGTTATTTCAGAGAAAACTAATGTAATATTAAACAGAGGATTCTCAAGAACATAATTCTCACTCTCAAAAAAAAAAAAGGTCTTCTCTTAATCAATTTTTAATTTTTTCTGTCACTCTTTCCCTAGTCTCGGCCCCAATGTCATCTACGACGTAAGTGGTATATGCTTCCCCCTTTTTAATATCAATAGGCATCTTTAATTGATCTGTTATCAGTGTTCCTGAGAAGGTTCACTCATCTATGGTGGATAAGGTTATATAAGGCCTGTATCACGGGGACTTTAAATAGCAGAATCCGAGATATTCTGAAGTCAACTGCATAATCTTCGCATAATGTGAATGGAGCATATTTATGCTCAAAGGAAATGTTTGGTGTTGATACACGATGAATGTTTAGTATAGCCCAAATTTTTAGTTTTTTTTTAAGCAAAGAATAGAGAAAACATTAAAAAACTTTATATAAATTTTCCTGATAAGTTTATAAAAGACTCAGCGCTTAATTTTAGAGACTAATAAAGGAAGATAGTTACGTGAAATGAAGAAAAAAATCTAGAGGGAATAATCTTTCTGGTTACTCTCCCTAAATTGTTGAAACTCTAGCGAGTCTATCTCGTAGGTACTGCAACGACTCCCGTACAATAGCGAATATTTTGTGCGTGGAAATTCCGGGAAGACCAACCAACTCGCGATTTGGGCATATAATTGATTTAGAAGGCTGGAGACAGACAGTCTTGGAGACATAAAGACCGGAAGTGCTGCGGACTTCTCGTGGAGCAGTTCGTCAGGTACAAAAGGGAAGTTGCCGACCGGAGGCGCCTAGTCGTCTGGGAACAATAACTGAATAAAGAAAGGCGGCCTTTTCCAGTGCTTTCGAGAACATTGAGCGAAGGTATATAAAGTCGCCGGACGCGAGTTAAAGTCACTCAGTGATTCAGAGATTAAGTTATTCAGAGTGACGCTGGAGCCGGAGACAAGGAGATACTGTCGGGCCTAGGTAGACTTGAATGAGAGCAGCGACAACTCAAGTCTGACCTTCCTCGTCAACGCCGTGAACCCACGAATTTAATCTTTATATATATATATTGTAAATAGCCTGTATTTAGTCGAGAAATGCAATTAAAGCATTAATTACAAAAAGGGCTGGCAGTCTTCTATTTAAGGCAAAGTCCTTACAAATACCTAGGGTATAATGTTGGACAGCTTTGAAAAGTGTCATCTAAATGTAGTTTTTGAAAGCATCAGCTGTAGTTGATGTTTAGCCCTTTGAGGCATTCTTAGTTTGAATCCTAACACAGACAAGTTGAAATCTCAACAGTCGCCTGCTAGAGTGGAAAACTGGAGAGACTTTCTTGAGAGATACATTTTATATGCGTGCAGTTAGTTTAACTCAAAACTTTTGTCAACCATGACAAGTCTGGCTTGTCGTTTAGAATCTTATGATGTGGAACAACTCTAGGTTATTCGTTTGAAAATCGCAGGTATCGTTTGGAAATCTTCCACGGTTTCAATGAACGGTCGGAGAGAGATATAAATGTACATTTAAACAGTGACAAAAAACAAAACAAAAAAAAAACTCTTTCAAAGAAATTAACAGTTCAAATGAAAAAGTCGTAAAAAACGAAAATTCTGCAATCAAAGGAAAACAATTTAATCTGAAATATTCAGGAAGTAATAATAATAATTATGCAGGTAATTAATTAGGATTTCCTGTCTTATACCGACCAAAACAAAACAACGCGCGGATTTTCAATTACTCCGCTCTCCGCATAGCAATATGCCCAAAAATGCATTTGCATTTAGAACTTCCTGGGGTTCCCACTGCCCCTCCTTATTCCCTTTAAATCACGAATCTTTTCAAAAAACTGACATGATCCACAAAATGTACTTGCTTGAAATATCCGGCACGCAGTGATGAACATTAGCCGGTGCCGATGGGCGTAGGTTAGGTTTTCCCAATAAACCGCCTGCCCTACCTATTTTTAATTCCTAAAATCCGATTTCCGTCGATTCGGACAGCTGCCTGTCTCGGACACAAAGCGGGGGGATTTATGGGAGTCTCTTGCAGAAAATAAAACAAAAACAAAAAAAGAGAGAGGGCCATAAAATGTTGGCGGCGAACTATTTTTCGCTACTTTTATCTGATATATGGATCCTGGACGCTTTCGTTAATTTTCGGGTCCCCTTCGCGTTTTATCTCCAACTAATTCAGAGGCGCGAGAGTTGTCGAAGCCATCTATCAAACCGTCGTGTGCGCGAGTGTGGTAGAATGCTCATTGAAAAGAGAAAAGTCAACCGACCAGAATATTAATATGGATACTTAATTAGTGATATGATATGAATTCAAGCCCGGTGCAGGGGTGTTTCACAAATTGGCTGCTAAAGGAGTGACAGATGTCGTATTTGACTGTGATGTGAGAAGAAAAGTAATTTAAGTTTAGAAAAGGTTTCTCTACGCATGGAACGTTTTATCTATAAGTTCGCTCTCTCTCTGTATATATATATATATATATATATATATATATATATATATATATATATATATATATATATATATATATATATATGTATGTATGTATGTATCTATGTATATATATATACATACACACACACGCTTATTAATTTCGTTGCAGAATGAGCTTACTCTATTTTTATTTTCACCCTGTTTTTTTTTTTATATTCCTTTTGTTAATCCTGTGTTGTTTACCATTGGCTACGCTTTAAAGGCCTTAGTCTTGGAGCATACGAAAGTTTCGCCGTGCGGAAATGATGTCATCCTGACATATATTTCTAATCGACAATATTGCTCATTGGTACATTTTACAATTATACGCCCCAATGACGTCATCTTTATTGAATTTATCATGATAGAAATTACGTATGCCCCGAGACTAAAACTCCATAATGACTTAAAAATAAGAATACTTCAAAAAAAGAAAAAAAAACTCACGGCACAACAGTCGGAGTGTGCACCAAGGCCGGCGATGCCCCTCTCCACTTTCTTTACCGCGGGCTTGCCATATAGCATATGTCTCGGTCAGGGGGTCAACTGACGTGGGACCCCACAGTTTAGTTCCCAAGCATGCTTGGTCCTCATTTTATCGACCCACTCAAGAGATGAACGGGCGAGTCGACCTTGCCCAGTTGCAGGATCGAAACCCGGACATGTGGTGTGGTAGCTTGAAGCTTTTAACTACTACGCCACCGGGCGTCAGTAAGAATGCTATTATATACTATTAATATACCAATTTGAATCACTTCAAACTAGTATATTGAAGGATAAAAAATGAAAAGGTCAATTTGTTGATTGGAGCGTAGGGGCAAGTGTTCCCAACCCTCCAGGCGAACTTGTTCTATGGCACCTAAAACATCCGGAATAGGTAGTGTTATTAACTTGAAACGCGTTATGATTACAGTTTTATGGAGCAGAAACACGATTGATTGTGTCCGCAACAATATCGAATTGTTGTAATACGAATTAGTCTTCGGAAAAAAATTGTGTCGATGTCTTCAATTTAGGTTCTTTATAATGATACATACACAACGTTTCCAAACCTCCTCTGACTTGGTCAAAAGGTTTAAAGTGTAATGTTTTATCTAAACAAGATATTACACTATATCAGTTTTCATGGCAAACACATTTTTGAGATCAATTAAAAGTATACACATGATTAAAATAGTGCTATTTTAGTTTATGCAGACCTATTGATCAAAAAAATAACCAGGAAAATAAATAATTTATTTTTTATTTATCAAAAGAAATGCATTGCAGAAAACGGCTGAATATATCTTTAATTAGATAAACAAAACCTTAATATCACAACATACTTAATATAGAAAGGCATCCTTTCAGCCAAGTGTAGTACCTTACCTGCATCTCACCTTGACACACCATTCAGTACAGCCGAATATCCAGCCACACACTGGTAGATACTTCAGGCATTTATAGCTGCCATGACGCCATTCATGTCACTCTGACTCAGCTCACAAATTTGACATGAATATTGATTGACCTACGTGCCCAAACATTTCATTCATTTTTACAATGTGTATAGTTTTTTTTAAATTCGATAATATTCACATATACACACATATTTATTTATGCATATTGTAGTTATATGTAAATATTATACATGTGTGTTTTGCATTTGTTATATTTATAGGCATACATTTTTGTACCTGAATATTACCCAAGTAAATAAAATTGTACATGCTGTATAAATCGAGTAAGTTTATTTCGACACCTGAGCCATATATATATATATATATATATATATATATTCATTCGGGTCTGAAAACAGAGCATATATTCATATAATTTTTCGTGAGTAATGAATTTCACTATAAATCATCAAATCCTTTCCTTTTAATAACAAAGCAGCTGATTGCACAACGCTCCTCACCCTTTCCTTCATTTTCGTGAAACCTCATTTGGAACTTCTGTTGCCAGTTCGAAAGCCCATTGTTTCTGGACATATATTCCGAGATGCCATTTCTCGAAGCCCCTTTTTGACACGTGGTCTAATAAAGAATGAGCCTAAAGCGTCGTTGAAGGGTCCGAAAATAATTGCTAATCGTTCCTAGTTTCCGGATTTATTTTTGCCCACCCCCAATCCGTACTCGTGGAGGGCGTGGCTGAAGGTGTTTGGAATAAAATGGTTGTAATGGCGCAAAGTGTTCGATTGTTGGCATAAAAGGAACGGAAATTCGTGTTAGAATGAAAGGATGTTTAAAGAGTTGAAGGAAATAATTGATGGGTCTCTTTGTGAATGTCGTTCGATTCATATATAACATGTTGGGAAATAAATCAGTTGGTCACTCCTTGTTCCGAAGGTTTTGTTGCAATGATAATTTCTTCTGGTGCGGCGGGAACTAATTGCAAAATAGTTAATGATGTTGACGAGAGGGTAGCTTCAAATTTGTATAAAGTGATTGGAATTTGCCAACAAACAATTACAGAAGATATTAATTTATTTCCAAATTATATCCTTCATATAATTTAACGTTTTCGATGAGCACGGACTGCCATTGTTTTCTTTATTCCTTAATTACGAACGTTTTGGCGTAATATTGCTTTTTTGTTGTTCAAAGGCCGAATGACTAGGGCGCTGGCATTCGGTTCATATCCTGTGGATTCGAGTTCCACTGTTGGCATGGTTGTTTGAAGCCGTTCGGAATCGGCTTTAAACTGTAGATCCCGGTCTAATTAGCCCTCGTGTAGCAAAAATGTTGACCGTAGCGCTCCAAACCAAATCAAACCGAACCATTTTCTTCAATCCCTCCTGTTTCAGAGTTCTTTTCCGTACAGGGAATATTATTACCTGTCTCTCTTGCTTAATTTTGTCGCTTATTTTTCATACTGTGTCTGTCATTTATTCTATCACATAAAGATATTAACTAATATCACACCTTGTAAAGCTTTTTTTTTATATTTTAAAGTACCATTGCCGGAAAGTGACTCTTTAATTTCTTCTAAGCCAGATTTATTCCCAAATTGTTCCTTCATGTAATTTAACATTTTCGATGAGCACAGACTGCCATTGTATTCTTTACTCCTTGATTACGAAAGCTTTGAAGATACAGTTGAACCCCTTTATAGCGAACCCGGTATATAACGAACTTAAGGATAAAACGAATGAAAATTTTGGTCCCGTCGTTTTCCTATTATACGTAATTTAATTAGTATTGTGTCATTTTAATGTAATCGATTTTAGTCGATTTAATTCAGTAATTATCATTTTTAATAGTTTTATCATTTTTTAATACATCATTATTGAATACACATTGCAACTTATGAGTTATACATTTTGGGAACTCTAGCATTTTTCTTAACGGTTCGGATATAGCGAACCACAGGATAAAGCGAATAAAACCTTTGGTCCCTTGAAGTTCGATATAAAGGGGTTCGACTGTATACCGTTTTTTGTTCTTTAAATTCTTCGTTCTTCAAACCTCTTGTTTCAGAGTTCTTTTTCGTACAGACAATATTATTTACCTGTCTCTCTTGCTTAATTTTATCGCTTAATTTTCAAACTATGTCTGTCTTTAATTCTATTACAGAAAAACATTAACTAACACTAAACAATGTAAATATTCTTTTTCTTTCTAATTTTAAACTATCATTGTCGGAATGTGGCTTGTTAATTTCTTCTAAGCCAGATTTCTTATTTCTGGCATTGATCAAGAGGACACTCTGTCGCTATCAGCTGTTTTCAGAACCCCAAGAAAAACTGTGAAACTCCTTTCTACAAAAGACAAACGTGGATCGTACATATTACGTAATCCATCGTCTGCCATCACAGTTCTGGGCTTCTAAAATTAATTTGTAAATTTTAAGCATATAGGGAACAAAAAAATTAAAGGTTTAAATTAAAGAACGAGCTTCCTTTTTAATAATGAAAATGTATGCAATGGACCGTTTTAATTAAAAAAAAAGTAGTATCTTCAGTTTCAAAAGTAGCGCAAATTAATAAAATTCGAAAGTTTCTTTTAATTGAGAGTTTATTAAATATGCTAATAAGTTCCTTCAGCGTGAATTTAAAGAATGGTTCTGAAACACAAATTAGAGAATTAATTGCGAGGGCTCAAAAAATTATATTAAAGTACTGTACGATTAAAATTAGATGTAGTAGTAAATTTATTTAGATTCAACTAATTTAATTTAAACTGAAATGTAGTAAATCCACTTGGGGTTAATAGAACTGAATGCAGTATATCCTTATTATATAAGTTCTGAAGCGATAACATTGTACTTTAAATGTAAATCAAAATTTTTCCCTTACCCAGAAATAGAAGAGTAAGAGCTAAAAGTTTACTTACACACACACACACACACACACATATATATATATATATATATATATATATATATATATATATCGATCGGGGATCGATATAGATCGATTTGAGGCGGAACGCGCCGGAACGGCGTTCCACTACCTCTCTTTAGGAAAAAAAAATTATGATAGTTAAAAACATTTATTTAATCACATATTATTCTGTTGTTTGTGAGTTTGTTTATTATATATATATATATATATATATATATATATATATATATATGATCTTGTTTGGATAAACTAAAAATATTAGTAGGGCAAACAATCACAAAAGCATTCGTAGAGCAGATGAATAAAATCAGCAATGTAGTAAATGTTTGTTTGAATTTAAATTTAACATGTTCATGAAGTAGATTCCACTTTATTCTAATATCTAAATTTTTTTTTAAAAAGACAAAAATTCTTACAACGGTTCCCCAACATTCCCAGGGGTGCCGTAAACATCAAAAGTTTGGGAATCCCTGTTTTAGATGCTAAGAAAAAATGTACATGATACATCAAAAGCAATCATCATTATGAAGATATTATCAATGGCTATATAATAATGATTATTTCATTGCCTGAAATGGACTGGAAAGTTGAAGACTGACACCGGAATACTAGTTATATCATAGACTGAAAGATTCCTTTCAGGGGAGTCTGTTGCCTCGTATTCCGCTCCGCCGTAATCAGATCGTACCCTCTTATTCCATTGAAGAAAACCGTCTATTTATGCCAGATTTACCGCCTCTATTCAGAATTCCTCCCGTTTATTTCATTTTTTAAATGTAACCTTTTAAAAAATTTAAAATCTCCCGTAAGCTTTCTTTTTTGATACTGAACTGCTCATCTTTCACTAGCCATAGAAAAGTTACCTTTTTATATAAATAAAAAAAAAATGGACAGTTACATGTAAAAGACTTAAACGGGTGTGTAAATCATGTATACGAAAGGTGGGGCGAGAGGCAGGGTGTATAGCATCCTCTAAATAGCCCGACTTATGACTTTCACCACAAAGCTTGCATGAATAATAGCCTCAGAAAATTCCTGTTCCTTTTTTAAACTTCCGCGAAGAAGAAGAGCTCGCATATGCGGAAAAGAGACGGGCAAACTTTATGTAAACACTAAAAATCTAACTTTTTGAGACATCATATTTTTTGACGTATTCTCTCTTCGTCCCTCCCGATTTCTTCTTTCTTCTTTTTTTTTTTTTCATCTTTTATTTCTCCCCAAGAAAAGCGTATCTTTTTCCAGATAGATAGGAAAGAACTTGCACCCCTGGCGGTGGAAAACTAAACAAAAATATGTGGCGCATAACAATAATAAAAAAAAAGTTAAAACGAAATGGGGGCATCTCTCTCTCTCTCTCTCTACAACACACAGAGCTCACGCAACCATATATTTATATACCAGCGAGATTGTTCGCCGAAAGATAGACCCGTATGTCCACGTTTATGTCCCGATAGCGGACTAGAAAAATAGCTCACAGAATGGGGAAAAAATGTCCCCTTGCATGTCTTTAAAGGTGTCTCTCTAGCTACTGCCCAGAGCGAAAAAAAAAGGGGTCTTTTGAAGCGCGGCGCAACCATTGTACGTCGGCGGAAGTACCTAAAGGGTTCACAGGAAATAAGAACTTATTACATTCATCACGTGGTGGGGGGTAATTTGAATATAGGGTCTTTTGACTCAAAGCTTGTCAAGGGTGAAAAAGTGGACTGCTTTCCTCCTATGTGGGTTTCTTTGATCGATTATAGCCCCGGGGTGACGAGTCTTATGCAAGGGTTTTTTCTCGCCTATCTCTCTTTTGCCGCGCGGACCCCCCTTACCACCGTTCCATTCTTCGAACCGGGACTTTTTTAGCTGAAAACGAGACATGAAGGATTCGTCGCACCATAAATATACATTTTATGGGTTATTTGAGGTGGTAGAGAATGTTAAATTTATGTTTAATGTACCAGTTATAAAACCGAAACCCGCTGCACGGCACAGATATACCTGAGGTGTAAGGGTTCCTTTTTTAATCCTTTAGTCAAGAAGGGTTTTATAATTTTGCAGTGTATTATCGGATTGAAAAGGCTGCATTGTGTGACATGAAATATGTTAAATTCATGAAAATAAAGAACAAGTAGCGTACTCTTGGGTGTATGTTATTTTTTTCTTCTTCTCGAGAACAGAACCTAAGATTTATGTAATATTAGCTCAATACCCGTGCTTCGCTACGGATTACATTCAAATTAAATACAACAGCCAATGCTTTGCAATTAATCCCAAACAATATATATATATATATAAATAAATAAATATATATATATATATATATATATATATATATATATATATATATATATATATATATATATATATATATTAAAAAAATCGTAACGGATATTTTTATAGACAAAATGAAGTAGAAGAAAATATTTAAATTAAATCTTATACTAAAGAATATAGTACAGCTAATAGTATAGTTATAGTATTATAGTTTTTTTAATATAGTAAATTTTGAGAAAAATTTCTTTTACTGTATTTTAATATTTTTTAGGATAGTGTCCAATCGTCTGCCGCATTAGGAAGAAAAAAAAATTTTGTCAATTTGTTCCGTTGTTATGCTCGTGACGCAAAATTAGTTTAAAGTATGACAAAAAGAAAAGAAACCACGTGATCAGCATTTAATAAATTAAATTCGAAAAATTAATCTTTAAAAATTCACCAAAAATCAGAAAATGAAGGTAAAGATTTGAAAAAGGATTCATTTTAAAGGACTTTTTAGGATCTTTCTCGTGATATAATTTTATAACCCTCCAATTATTATTTTAAATGCAAACTTTAAAGAATGTTTCAAAAATAGATTAAAATGTAATTTAAAAAGATCTAAGAAGAATTTTTCAAAAATCTCTCTTAGTGCACCCCTACACTATAAGAAGAATCGCCATGCAAAATTTCGGCCCTTTAGGTCCAGCGGTTTGGTCTGTGCGTTGTTTGTCAGCCAGTCAGTCAGTCATTCCGTCAGTTAAGGAACTGTTTGATATATATAAACAAGACACTGTAAGGAAAACCGTATTATACGTATGTTCCAATATGACATTAAAGATTTTTGTTTTTTATTTTCATGCTTTGAAAGCTCTTCTTTGTAGCAAGCAATAAAACTAAACAAATTAGTATAGTTTTCTCAAGGAACAATTGTTGCAAAACCAGTATCATTAAATGAAATATTGCTTCATTTTCAAACTCTCCGCTTATAAATATTTCAAATATAGACTCTAGAGAGAGGGAGAGAAAAAATCAACACTAATTGACGGTATCCTAGCAATACCTCAATTAAATTTCTCTAAACCCAATATCGTATAACAACTTAATTAACTGGCTCTTAAAAAAGGGGATAACCAAAAATTAATCCTTCAACACGAGCTCAGTGATGATTATTGCTGAGAATGTCAGTACATGGTCATTAATAGGATTTAATGACCATGTACTGACATCATTTTTAATTCTATAAATACAGCCATTACTGTTATGCAAGTGATTTCCCTGTTCCAAATTCTCAGCAATAATCATCACTGAGCTGGTGTTGAAGGATGAATTTTTGGTTATCCCCCCTTTTTTCGTTGCCGGCAATTCTTTAATTATTTTTGATGAAACACAAATTAATAAGGTTTAATGACCATGTACTAGAGAAAGCAATCGATCATACTTTCCCGATATCAAGACCGGTATAGACGAACTGAACTTTCCGGGCGATAGGAGACACTCTCGTTCTCGAATTCCATTTCCTTTCTTATTTCCTTTTTTCCATTTGAGGCTATTACCACAGAGTGTTGAAAAGCGTGCATATGTTATATATTTATTCATTTTTTTCGGCAATGCTGCATTCTTTTCAACCGTTAATTTTTGTCTTATGTTTCCCTAAAACTCCATTATCATTCTTTTAAATGGCCGGATTCTGTTAGAATAACCATTTTGTAGTATCGGGATCGAGCTCGAATGTTATAACCTTTAGGACGGTGTTTTACCTTTTTTCTGGATTATTCTGACGATATGAAGAATTCTAATCACACAAAAACTCTATCTCACAAAATAAAAATAAAAACTGAACATCAAATATAAAAATAAAATGCTATGTAAGCATAAAACAAAATATATAATTAAATACCAAATAAACAAGAAACAAAAATAAGTAAATACAGTTTTTGTGCTCAGCAATTTATAATCTCCAAACCTTGTCTTACCCAGCGCCCACACACAGTTAATACGCTTTCATTATGCGGTTAGCACTAAGAAGCTTTTTTTATTCGTTAAACTTCCCAACAGTCATTTCCTAAGGCATGCGGTGTAAATATTTCGTGTTTCTCCTTGGTGGGCTTGGAAAGATATGTTCGTATCTGATTTTCCATGGCTTTATATATAAAAAGTTAGCAATCGAAAAGCTTAATCGTATGACATCCACCCAAATTACTCTTCATAGTGCTGCTTGCTTTAAGGCTGTTGTGTACTAACCCTATTGGATTCACGCACCTCAATGTTACCCTATGGAGAATAATGTGTCTACTATTTACAGCAACACAAAAGCTGATAATCCAATAAAAATGGTATTTTCAAGTAGCCTGAACTTTTCTGAACCTTGCAACAGGATTCATTTTATAAATTTTGTCCACCAAAGGAATTTATGAGAGTTTAAAACACACCACACCAGATGTTTTCTCCGAATAATTTAAATTTTAAAATATCATTTGCATTTTCTTAAAGAAAAATGCACCAAGGTGAAAAATTCCTCTCTCTATTACTTAGTACTTTTTTTTCCAGGGGGGGGGGGAGGGGGGGGGGTGAATCTTTAAATCCATGTCGGGAATCCTTGGAAAAAAATTTCTCCATAGGTTAACATTGAGGTGAACGAATCCATTGGGTTAGTACACAGCAGCTTTAAGATATTTACACTCACTCCTCTTAGAAAGACCTTTTCAGGAGGCATACTCCTCCACCCGAAGATTTCCACTTTAATTGTGAGCAATACAAAATTACATTATTTGGAGTCGGAATAACAAAACATGGGAATTAATCATCGCACATTTTTCGGAAGAAATTTGTTTGATTACATCTTACATACGTCAAAAAAAAAAAACTTTGTTGATATGTAAAAATATTTTTAAAGAGGCTCCAAACCATGATTGACAATTCTCGTTATGTAATTATCATTTAATGGAAACTCAGTCAGTCTCCCGCAGATAAAGTCATCTAATTGAATTCACTTCCTCTAATTGCGCACTCCAGCTAACCGAAAGGACAAAAGCTAAAAGTTTTAAGTTTGCGACCTTTTAGAAGTTAATTCAATTACATTCGTTCATCGCTTATTCTTTGGTAGCAAATGCAATCAGTGCGAACAAGACGAGTTGTGTTGTCTGGAGATTGCGAGGAATGATTACTGAAAGCACTAATAAGCAGTGTGTCTTAGTTTTTGTGCTCTGATTGGGTATTAATTAGTAAAGTGTCAGAACAGAGGGGACCATTTTGAGGCAAATTGGGACGGAAAGTTAGCTGTAGCACCGTACATTAAAATAATTATTTATACAAGTTTTTCATAAGCTATAAGCCAAGCTATTTGGAGAATTGCTCCAAGAAATTCATTTTCAGAATTACGTCCACAAAAAAAAGTTAATGCATTCAGCCTTTTCTTTAAAAAAAATATTTCATCCGTTGTATGGCTTGAAACACTCGAGAAAAAAGTGGATCGAAAATCAAATACAAAATTTATAGAATAAAGGCCATGACGGAAATAATATTTAATGAAATTTCAATGTTGTTTGGTTGGCTTTTACGTGAGTTTTTATTACATAAAAATAGAATTATTAGATCAGATTTTCAATTAATTTTTAATCATGTTGGCTAAAAATAAATAATTTTTTTTCATTTCTTTACAATATAAAACTTTAACTATACTATATTTGATAACTTGCATTAAAAATCTATCCAGTTGTGAATTTAAAATCCATGAACAAGTATGTAATTTTCTACTCTAATATATGTTTTTCAGCGGTTAATGGATCTTGTAATATTGCAAAGGCTATAAGGAGATGTGAAAAGACATTTAACCTTGTTAGTCAAATTTAACTGTATAGGATGAATTCTTAACTGTATAGGAAGAAAACTCGGTCCCTACAGTTAAATATAGTAAATCTGCATAATCCCTTGTGCTTCAATATTTTCCAGTTTTCTTTCTTTAGACGTGTCTGGGTCTCCTAGAAGGAGTCAAATTATGCTTTCATTAAGAATAGCTGTAAATAAGCCAATCCTATAACAGTTTAACTGCCGAGTGAGATTCATAGAGAGTGAAAAATATTTAGACAATCTCTTGACTCGACTGAATTATATGCAACAAATAAAAAAAAAACTATTATATATATATATATATATATATATATATATATATATATTATATATACACACACACATACACACACACATATATACATATATACACACACACACACACATATATATATATATATATATATATATATATATATATATATATATACTGTACTAGATGGTATCGAAAATTTCATACAAGGTTAAAAAAGCATTTAGATTTTTCTATCACAGGAAGGATCTTGCTGTTTTGCTCATCAATAATTGAAAGCTCTTCATCTAATTCTGCCTCTAATTGTGAGGAATTTCTGGGTTGTATGCAGCCCGCTCTTCCCCACCCCACCCCCTTCAAAAAATTGCTCCCCAAGTGCACAAGTTATCAGATATGGAAAAGTATTTAAAGTTTCGTTATCAGTTGTAGTTGTATGTATATTAAATTAAAACACTCAAACCAAAATTGTTACAGCACCATCAGAAACTAGATTTCTGTTTTTTTAACCAGAAAGAAATATTTTTAACAGAGTTAGGAATATATAATATAGTTGTGTTGTTGGAATTTCTTTAAAAGTTGGAATTAATAATCAGGCAGATTTTCTACTCAATGAACGCTCCACCGAAAAAAATTACTCGATGTTTATCTAAAAGAAACAAAAAAAAACTGCTGCTTCTTATTGAATTTTTAAAGAATTAATTTTTGGAAATATGATGTGTTTCTTTTTATTTTTTTAAAGTATGTCATTCTTAACCAAAATTTTTCTTTTACAGACTGCCCCATGTCTGTGTAAATGCGGTTAACATCGGTGAGCTGAGGATTCATCACCCCCTTCTATCGACAGCTGCCGATACCAGTGCCATCTAGGAGACATGAAAAAAAGCAAACGGAACAAACGAAAAAAAAAAACAAAAAAACTGAAGCATATCAGTCAGGACTCTTCGCAGCCGTTTGTTGGTGACCAGTGTAAAATAAACAATTTTTCGCGGTCAAAAAACTGATTTTTTGTGTGCTCCCAAAAAAAAAAGCGAAAAACCCAGTGCATATCTACATAGAAGCGAGGTTGTTTCGAAAGAACAGAAGATGCGGAAGACGGTGTAAAAAAAAAGAAGAAATCTTTAAGTGGCATTGCGCAGAATGGACACAGAAACAACTGACCATAGACTGTGATTCGTCACTTCTTAGACTGGCGGTCTGAAGACCAGGCATTGTGTTTGTTGACTGCACACCGTCTGCTTGTTGAAAAAAAAAAAAAACTTTACATGTGTTGCTTATATCATAGAGGTATCACTTAGGGAGTCTAGTGCTTTGTTCACCAAACCCCCTAAATATCATTAGTGTGAAAAACTGTTACTATTATCATTATTATTATTATAAATACAACACTTTACCACTTGCCAGTTTGACGTATCACTTTCGAATGACTGTAGTAAGGCCTGTTTAGTGATCAGCAATAAAAGAGTTTGGTGGTTACCTCCTGTATACAGCGCTCAGAGTGAAATCAACCACTGTGGTTGTCAGATACTAGTGGCGCGAAAGCGCACTGGTATGTGAAGCCCACGTATTAGTCACATGATCCATCACATCATTAATCTGCCCGTTTGAGGCTATTTATCCAAAAAAATTCTCAATTACTCACTTACCCTCGATGACTTTGAGCACTGTATATACCTACCCTTTTTAAAGTTATTTCAAATCAAATGGATTTAATCTTGAAATATGTGCTATATGATTAGCTGAAATCAAAATATATTTTAATTTTTTTAACTTGAAAATGCTAAATGAAATATAGGAATTTTATATTGTAAAATAAACGTACAGGTCACTTTATATCAGACCCAAACTCTTTTAGAGAAGCGGTCACTCTATTTGTTAGATGGACAAATGGTGTTTAAAAAAAGAAAACAACAAAAAAAAAGACGTTGAAATCAATGAAAAAATACAAAACCCTTACAGCTCTGCACTCCTAAAAGAAAGATTTAAACGCCTCGTGTATTTTTCTGTTTGCGTTTTTATTCATAAGTGTAGTTTTTTCTGCTCAAATGTTTTTGTCACGACCTTTTATCTTGTAGCATTCGAAGGAAACAGTATTGTTATGCTTAACCCCATACCAACAGGTGTATCCCATAAAGTTATTTGCAGCTGTGATTTTTGTCTCTGTCTACTTATTTTACCGAAAAATTACTCACACAAGGATATGATACATTTCACGACAACAAATTAAAAAAAAAAAAACACGAACATTATTAAAGTTTTAGAAGAGTCTAACAAATTTTTATTCGTCACATTTAATTTGATATGAATGAGGGAATAAATTATTGCAAAATTATTCTGAATTATATATCATATAAAACACAGAACTAAGTTTCTGTGCGTTTCAGAGAAAATATTGCGAATTAGAAGTTTTATATAATTTAAATAATACTAATACATATGGAAAAAATACTTATACAAATACATAGAGTACTAATACATATGGAAACAAAATAGAAAATACAAATTACAAAATACAAAATTCACTTCAAAAGTACTACAAAATACAAAATTTTATAGTACTAATATATATGGAAATAAAACAGATTCAACAAGTATCTGACCTCGTTCAGATACCTTTTTTCAAAAAAACATATTTATTTTAAATCTGACTGCATATTTGGAAAGTTGCACTTATCACATACTTAAACGACAAGTGAAAACAAATAATTTTTTTTAAATATTTTTTAAAAATGGGAAAAATTTGCTAAAATTTTGCTTTTAAGATAAAAACCATATTTTCAAAAATATTGCTGATTTTTCACTAAATTTTATTTCTAATAACAGATACATATACTAAGCATGCTGTGAAGTATGATATTTTATATATCTTTATAAATCCCAGAGATATGGCATTGCATGTCAGATGTGGAGAGAAAAAAGAGGAAAATGACACAAACTTTCTAGAAAAAATGGCTGTCACTCATCATCTAATGCATATACTTAAAAAATTCCACTTCCATGCACTCATTAGACTATAGAAAACCTATGATACAAAAATGGTAAAATTCTATTGATTAGTTTTTGAGTTATCATTGTTGCGATAAGTCGATTTTGTGAAAAATTCAATTTTCCAGAAAATGAATTTAAAGTTTTCATTATAATTTTTCTACATGAAGTATTATTTTTATGAACCTAAAATTCTCCCCATTCAAAAGTGACACCTTTCTTTTTATCATTTACATCACTTACTTTCTTTTGAATACCCCTTAATTTTTTTAATGCTACTTATGTAGAAGTTATAGAATGACACTTTAAATCTACGATTCACACTAAATCCAAAAAACACTTTAAAAAAGAGAAACACATAATTATTCAAAATCTTATTGCATGTGTGGAAAGATGTAATTATAATTAACTTAAACGACATGTGAAAACATTTAAAAAAATTATATTTCTAAAAAATTGGGAAAAAAGAGAAAAAAATTGCTAAAATTCTGCTTTTACGAAAAACACCATATTTATAAAAATATTGCTAATTTTTCCCTAGTTTTTGTTTCTAATAACAGATATACATACTAAGCATGCTGTAAATGAGTATAATGTACACATCTTAATAATTCCAAGAGACATGGCATTACATGTCAGTTATAAAGAGAAAGAGTAAGAAAACAACACATACTTTCCACAAAAAATAGCCATATCTTATCTTCTAACGTAGGGGTTCTCAACCCTTCAGGCTCTGTGCCCCCCCTTTGACCACTGATGTGAGGTCACGCCTCCCCCACCACCACCACCATATGTGGTCAGTACAAGTAGTACAATCAGAATTTGAAACTGAAGCTGGTTATTAAATGAAAGTGTAGAATAGATAATTTCATACACAAAATTTAATATTACTATACATATCTTAATTTGGAACATATTATTATTAGAACATACGGAATCAAAGAATTAAACACAGATCAAATATATTTGAGGTAATAGAGGATCTAGATGAGGTCGGCATGTAATACCATTCACTTTCACAACATTAATGAGAGCGCTGGCACTGTTTGTCCTCGACAACTTTTTGAATATTAGGTTGTAACTGTGACAAAGCACACCTCAGGTCACTTTCAATGTCCAGCTTTGCTCGATATTTTGACTTCATGTATGCTAATGCTGAAAATCCAGATTCACGGAGATATGTGGATGAAAACTGCACTAACAACCTCAAAGCTTCCAAGCAACAAAGTACAATTTGAATGGAGAAAGGGAAAAATTAATAACGAGGGGAAAGCAGCTGAGCGAGAAACCGTTCTCAAGCTCTTGCAGTGTTGCCAGGCGTACGACCATTATCGTGTTTTTACAATTACGACAATTATCGTGTACGACAATTATCGTGTTCGTGTTCGTATGTTGAAAATGCGTTACGGTTACATTGTGACCGCAAAACTGAGTACAGTAAATTACAGTTAGTTTTACTTTTTATTTCTATTTCTTTTTAACTCATGCCTCCCTTGAAATTCTTCTACGCCCCCCAGGTTGAGAACCGCTGTTCTAACGCATATATTTAAAAACTTCTCCTTCATCACACTCATCAAACTATAGAAAACATATGATAAAAAATTGTAAGATTCTATTAGTTAGTTTATGAGGTATCATGTATGCAATAAGTCCCTTTTGCGAAAAATTCCATTTCCCAGAACATGAATTTAAAATTTTTATTATCTTTTCTCTACATGAAATATTTGTTTTGTATGTTTAAAATTCTCCACATTTATAAGTGATACCTTCATTTTTTTCATTTAAACCACTTACTCTTTTTCGGATAGCCCTTAATTTTTTTCTGGCTATTTTTTACAGAAGCTGTGGAATGGCGCTTTCAATCTGCAATTCGCAGTTTGTCCTTATTCCTGAACCCTTCCACAGTAAAATCACCAGGATCTATGCCAAGGCTTCTGAATACACCCAGTAAACCCATAAATCTATCATTGAATAGTATCACACTGACATTAGCTCCAAAAGGAGTGTTCGGAGGCTTACAAATGTATCCTTTGGCAAAATCTGCCACAGGATGCCATTAAAACTCTCGTTTGCATTCTGAGTTTTCCCATGCAAACATTTTTTTAACAAATTTTGATTGCATAGCTCCATGTAAACAGGCTTAATTATTTTTAAAATATCAGCAGAAATACCAGATGTTTTTCTACAATATTTTTCTTCTCAGCAACTGAACGCTAATATTTGCACCAACTTGTCAGTGTTTTGTGGGGGAGAAGGTATATTGAGAGCAGCACATAATTTCTTTCCTGCAGAAAGCCCCTTTCCAATAAGCCTCATACCAAACACAAACCTAGAATTTATGTCCAGAGATCTCCCTGTCTTTTTTGAGGACGAAAACTTATGACTGAAGTCACACTTTTGACATTTCAGAGTGAAATATGAAAATAATCCAAATAGTGAGTCTTCATTCACACACAATGTATCTGAAAAACAACTAGGACAGCTGAGCATTGAAAACACGTTTATTAATATCGAAATATCAATTATTCTGTTCCCAATTAATTTATCTTTCGCGTTTTCCTCATATTCACAAAAGCTGTTAGACAGTTTTGAAACACTAGCAGTCAAATAATGAAGATCAGTGCTGGCAGCCGAATCATCACTTTTGATTATTTTAGTATGACGATTTCCACAAAATCGTCGTTTTTTAGATCGTGTTGACCTACTTTTAGCCACATTAATGGAATAAACAATGATTCAATAAAATAACTCACAAGTAATTAACAAATAAAACAGTAATAGCAAGCACATGTATCAGGATGTTTCCGAAAAAATTGTAAACAAGAAATCACGAGGGAAGATTTGTTGCCAAATTATAAATGAAAAAATAGGAAAAGCTTGTTGACAGATGTCAAATAATACCCCCAAAATATCAAAAATTATTATGAAACAGCAAGTAGGGCAAAAAAAGGAAAATTAGATGTAAACAAATCCCTTTAAACAACCACTTCCGGTTACAATCACGATCACTTCCGGTTTACTGAAGATCACAAAAACACCTATAACTACGGTTCTAATCAAGATATCAAAAAAATAAAAACTGTTTTAGAGAGCTAAATATTTGGTCTATAAAATAAAACAGTAAAAAAAAAATTCGAAATTTTGACCGAAAATCACCTTTTGTACGAGGTCGGATACCTTAATACAATGATTTTTCCTTGAATGTAACATTTTATGCGGATCAAATGGAACCTTCAAACACATAATTATTTAAAATTTACTATGCTATATATATATATATATATATATATATATATATATATATATGTCAAAACCTTTTAAATTCTTATCTTTTCATGTTTTTTGTTTCACGCTGTATAGTGATATATTTCTTATGCTGAATTTTCACTTTCAACTCTTTCTTATATATATATATATATATACACACATACACACACACATTACAACATATTATATATTACATTACATTATCTCTCCTGGGTATAGTTGAAAAAATTCTCTGAAAAGCAGCCAAATTTATCATATACATAAGTATTATACATCCATATATTGTACGATATAAATTGACTTTATCACCTTTTAAAAGAGCTTTAAGTAATCGACAATGATTTACATTTTCAGATTTACAGCGTATATACAAGAAACACTGCAAGACCGGAAGTTTGGTGGATTGAAATAAATGCAGAACATTACTTATGCTATTCCTATATAGCTAATTATCATTTAAAAATTGTACATTTTATTACAAAACAATTGCATTGCAATTACCAATGTGTTTTAACATATTTCCAATATTAATGTAGTATGCATGAACCAGCAATGCAATTTAAAAAAAAATTTTAAAAAATTATTGAAAGTAAAAACATACTCTGTCAACATGAATTATACATGCATGTATAATGAGGATTGGGAATGCAAATGTAACCTACGGAGAAAAAAAAAGCGCAAAATCACTAGCCTCGTGGCTTTCAATAGTTGCTAATGGACTCAGATAAATCCTGTTCCGAAAATTCTTAAATACGCAGCAGAAAATTATAATAAGTTCTCTATTACTGGTGAGACTACGTCTTTACGAAATCTTAAAAAAGTTTCATGGATCATAAGTCATAGATCATTTTCATATCTTAAACATACTTACAATCAGGCAAATACTAATGACTGATATGTTTTGCATATGATAGCCTTTCATAAGCAATGCTCAAGTATATCGATGATGCAATTTTAACCATAACAACGAATTCAGTTGTATTTAAACTTCGAGTAACAGTGGTGTAAACATACTAGTAAGAGGATTTCCTCTCTGTTTTGGATAGATAATGTTTATTGGTGAGTGGGGCAGATTAAAAAAAATAGTTTTACTCTAGGACGTAATGTATATAAAATATTTTAGCTTAATCTGACAAACATTTCATGAAAAAATCACCAACTTGTAGTTTCCATGATTTGTTGCTCCTTGTACTTCTCTGAAACTGAATGGGGAAATTTTTACAAAACTGAATGAAAGATTTGGTTCATTAGAAATGTTTAAGCCCTGAGCTAAAGAGCAAGAGAGTATTGTGCAAGATATTTCTATGCGAGAATTTTTCTTTACTGGGAATCTGTTATCTGTACTCCCCAAATTTATCCACTTGAAAATGCCATCCAAAAGGATTTTTCATGGAATGCTGAAACTACCTGTAACTCTAGATGAGCTGAAGTGCTACATATCCTTAACTATTATCAAATGCAGACTTTTTTCTGACATTATGGTTAATTCCAGGGTTTGTTTTTAAAGTGAATAAGACCACGTCTAAAAATTCTACTGCTGGAATTACTATTACCACGTAGGCTAGTGCAGTTTATAACAATGATAAATAACATAACTGCTGCCCAATCCAGCTAGAGCTAATCAGTAACTGCATATCAGTAACTGCATTCGAGATAAAAGTAACCGAAATTAAAACTAAAAGAAACTTAAGAATATTTTGCATAATTTCGGCTAGTTTCATGATAATATTTTGAGTTCTTCATCAACTTAGGCGCAATCTATACATCTATATTTTTCAGAGTCAGAATATTTACAATTAAGCAAAGAGATTTCATCGGTTTGAATCACTTATTAACCTCGGATAATTAATTATTAGTTCTCACTTATTAACCTCATAATTAATTCTAAAAACCTGATAATTCAGAGAAAAAAAAAACGAGAGATTTTGACCTGAAATATTGCATTAAATCTGAAAGTATTAGCATCTGCTTACTTATCTAGCTGAATGCTTGTTTATAAATGAGGGGATTCTCTTCTGGGATGGCATGGCTTCAACCATATTAGTATTCATATCTTGCTGACAAAATACGTTATTAAGTGTCAAAGATAAAATATGACCATTTTAATAATATTTTATACAAAGTAGAAGTCAACCTAAGATACAAATAATGTATTACACTCCAAGAAATAAATGTATGTAAGGAATCAGATACAAAACAAGTATTTCATGTATGATTTTTTTGACCAATTCATCCTAGAATTCAGCAGAATATTTCTATGAGAACTAAGAAGAGTTTACATTTCTAGATATTACTGTAGAAATTAATTCTACTACCTCACACCGATTTCTTTCTATCAAATGTTTTACTGACATACTCTTCTGCTAGTAAAATTAAATTCTTTGATAGGAGGCTATCTCAACAGATGACTAGGGGTACGTAAATTTCGCATAAAAAATATCGAAATTTCGCAAAAAAAAATTACAATACATAAAATTTCGCATTTATTCGAAAAAAAATATATAAACTCAAAAATTTCGCATTTATTAAAACAAAATCACAATTTTACTTCCTTGGTTAGGTAAGTATCGAAATTCTTAGTTAAAAGATAACGCTGTAGTAGTCACCACATTTTAAGTCTTTAGCAATAAGTAATAAGCAAATTTCGAGAATGAGATCTTTCAGTTAAAGACCGTCGATGGTCTTAGTTAAGCAATTACGTTAATAAATTATTACTATTATTACCTAATTTCGCTTGAAAAGCCGTTTACCACCGAGTTTTCGCCGAAAAGTAGTAAAACAAAATTTTCGCATTTATTCGCTCATATCGGCAAATTTCGCATTTATTCGCATCTATTTCGTAAATACGAAAATTACGTATCCCTACAGATGACTCTATTTCTCTCAGTTGGAGAATGCTACAGCTCTTGGTGACTTATAACTCACGAAACTGAATGTTCTGTCTAAAACAGAATAAGTAGAAATAACGTCGATGAATACGAAAAAAAAATCTTTTACCCGTCTTCCCCCCCTCTCTTCCCCCCATGTATATTCACATATCATAAAGTTCAGTAAAATGGTCCCAAGCACAAGCTGATCAATGCTTCAATGTTTCAGCAAATTCAATTTTTTACGCAATCTTCAAAGGTTTGTCTAATGAAGAAGACGGCATGTGAACAAAAATTGGCATAACAAGATAACAGATTTTTTGAGGATGCTAAATCAGTTGTTCAGTTGATCCAAAAGGTGATCAAAACGCAAGTCAGACGATGTATTAAAAACCTTAAAGTTTTGAGCGGGTAAGTAGCATTGCTTAGCTACCTCGTTACACTATTTTAACGCCTTAAAGTGTAAATGAAGTTAAATGGGCAACATAGATTTCATTTCCTTATTAGGAGGGAATTTTTTGGGAATGTATATTGGATAAATCGTATTTTTGATAGGGGCAAGATACAGATTTACCTATTTAAAATATCGCGACACTGTCAAATAAATTAAAGCCACCTATGAAATACATTTTGCTATTAGCTGTTAAGCCATTCAAATGTGCTATTTTCGAGAGTGATCAGACAGTTCCATGCTAAATAGGTAGTTGATTGGAAAAATACCTTCTAGTGGTTTTCTTTTTTTCCTTTTGAAAGCAGAAGTAAAACCACGCACGATCAGAATCCCCCAAACGAAACGCCGATAAAGCGTTAAGTGGTTAATAAGGCATAATTTACCAGCGTCACAGAGTAGGAAAGTACACAAGCGGCTAGTTTCTGCTGTTCGCATTCTAACTGGTTCATAGTAATTGGCAGTTAAGATGATAGCCATGATTTCTTCTCTCCTTTTTCTGAAGATCTTACGCTGAATCATTCTCATTTAAAAGTATTAAGTATGTTATTAGTTTCTTTGTGATTAAACTAGCTGAATACCCGTGCTTCGTTACGGAGTACATTCAAATAAAATACATACAATGGTCAATGTATGCAATTAATGCTAAAAAAAACCAAAAAAAATATATTTATAAAAATTCAAATTAAATACAATGGTCAATGTATGCAATTAATGCTAAAAAAAGCCAAAAAATATATATTTATAAAAATTTAAACTAAATACAATGGTCATGTATGCATTTCATTCGTATGTTTAATATCCATAAAACATACTAATTTGAATTAAATTCTTAAAAAAATTCCATCTCAATGAGTCTAGTGGTTAAATTTTATCTTTAACCGTATTTTAATATTTTTTGTCAATTTATTTCGTTGTTATGCCCGTAACGCAAAATTAATGTAAAGCATCACAAAAAGAAAGGAAACCACGTGATCAGAATTTAATAAATTAAATTCTAAAAATGAATCTTTAAAAATTCAGCAAAAATCAGAAAAGGGAGGTAAAGATTCGAAAAAGATTTCATTTTAAAGGAATTTTTATGATCTTTCTCGGGATATAAATTTTATAACCCTCAGATTATTATTTTAAATGCAAACTTTAAAGAATGTTACAAAAACAGCTTAAAAATTTAATTTAAAAAATCTAAGAAGAATTTTTCAAAAATCTTTCTTAGTGTACCCCTAAAATATATAAAAAAAATCGCCACGCAAAATTTCAGTCCTTTAGGTCCAGTGGTTTGGTCTGTGCGTTAAGTGTCAATCAGTCAGTTACGGAACTGTTTTATATACACTCATGTCCATAAATTAAGGATAATTCAGAATCACACGGAAATCGAACTCTAAAGTAAAATTTTCACCTGTAGAATTATCACAAACATCTTCAAGAATAATATCCAAATTACAGGAAGCCACCACTTGACGCCGATAGTACGTCACAGTGACGAGAGATAAGAGAGGGGTATATAAGGAATGATGACAAAGAAGTAAAATTGTTCACAAGCGTTCTGTAAGCCGCTCAGTGCCATAACCGAACAGTTATGACACAGAGGACGCATGTGGATGATTTTTTTACGTGGTAGAATTATCGGCCGCCTGGAATGTGGGCGTACTCAGATGGAAGTATCCGAGGAACTTGGAATTTCCCAAAGTGTCATCTCTAGGCTTTGGCAACGATTACAAGATGATGGAAATGTCAGAAGACGTTACAGTACAGGTCGTCCATGAGTTACAACGCCGAATGAAGACCGGTATTTGGCAGTAACTGCCAAAAGAAGCAGAGGAGCACAGCATCCGACCTGTCTCGTCAGCTATCTGCAGCCACGGGTACCACAGTTTCAAGGCAAACCAGATGTGTTCCGCTCACGACAGCTCACTGTCGGCAGCGATTAGCCTGGAGTAGAGAACATGCAATCTGGACATCGTCACAGTGGGCTTGTGTGATGTTTTCCGACGAGTCCCGATTTATCTTGCAGTCTGATTCACTTCGGACTTTCATATGGAGAACGCCAGGTACCCGTTACCACCAAGACAACATCATTGAACGACACCTTTACGGTGGTGCAGGATTGCTCATTTGGGGGTGGAATTATACTGGGATCCAGAACAGATCTGTATGTTCAAATAGAAACCATGAACGGCCACATTTATCGGAGCATCATTCTGGAACAACATGTACGTTTTTTTAGGGGTGCCATGGGCGCGGAATTTGTGTTTATGGATGACAACGCCCGTCCTCTCCGAGAAAACATTGTAAATGAATGCCTTCAATATGGGGATATCATCCGTATGGAATGGCCAGCATTCGCACCTGACTTGAATCCGATAGAGAATGTGTGGGACATGCTTGGCCGACGAGTTGCAGCCCGTCAACCACCTCCTACATGTGTAGCGGAACTTGGGAGAGCATTGCTTGCTGAGTGTGGAGTAATCTTCCCCAAGATCAGCTCGATAATTTGATAGTCAGCATGCCTAGGTATTGTACGGACTGTATTTCATCGCATGGGAGACATACAAGGTATTAACCATCATGCCAACCATGTAATATGAAGTTTTTGTAAAGGATATATTTTTTACAATTGCTCCAGGGATCAAAAATCGTAGTTTTTATGATTGGTATCATACATACACCATCTTTTTTGTTCTTTATCTTTTGTTTAATAAATGTGCTTTATGAATAAGTCATGTTTGTTTTGTTTCTGAACCTTTATTTGCCGGAGATGGCATTATCCTTAATTTATGGACATGAGTGTATATAGATAGCAATTTAGATTGATGTTTTGATCCGATAAATCATCAAAATAAAATAAATATTTCAATTTCCTGTCTTGACATTATTATTTGAAGAGTCAATTGGAGAGTCAGTGCTCGATGTCAAGAGAATATTCTAATCACACATCTCTTTTGTCTCTTTCAATGATTTTCAGACAGTATCCAGAGGTTATTTATTTAAAGTTTTGCCCGTGCTTTATTGTTCTAGTAGAGTCAATGATACTACCATGTGATCATAGGATCAAAACTTCCCAAGGGGAACACATTTGTGTTTAATAATAATAATAATAAATAAAATAAAATAACCAAGATCCAAAGTAAACATAGATAATAAGATATCAAGATCCAAAGTAAAAAGCAAAAAAGTAAAATGCTTTACAAGCCATGGTGGAAAAACTGGGGCTTACTCAACATAATTTTTGTCCAAGTCGTGTTGACACAATCTACAAGTGGAAATTCCAAAGCATAACATTGCCTTTTGCAAGCTAACCTGCACAAAAGAAATCAGAAACAAAAACTGCAATATAACCATAAATAATTCAACAAATTCAAAGTTAAAAAAATATTTTTTAAAAATTCTGAGAAAGTTGGAAATTAAAAAAAATATTTCAGGTAGTCTCTTCAAATGAAACTACCGCGGGATATTATCGTAGGATTACTTATCGTTGCTTAACTTTTATTTTTTATCACATTTTGGTATTTTTCTGTTTAACTGTTTACTGCTACTGGGTTTGGCGCTCAGCCAAAATTAAAAATCGTGACGGACTCTGAATTTTTTCTTTCCGGGGGACCGTTATTGAGGAACGTAATCCTACTTTAAAACAGTCCAATTAGGCAACTCCCTTGAATATACGATTTTCTCAAAAGCAGTCATCTGAGCACACTACCAGCTCAACAAATACTGATAACACAATTTTTTAAAAAGATGTATCCATGTTATCAGTAATCAGCCATTTGTATAATATCTGAAAATGCTGCTAAAACTAGGTTAAGAAAAGAATCTTTAAAGGTTAAATTTTGAATTAGTCATTACTATGATAAATAACTGAAAATCAAAGCATAAACTTAGATAAAATAGATCATAGATCATAGATTAGCATAAAATAGATCATAGATCCCGTAACGAAGCTATGATCCCGATCTGAATTTATCAAATGGAGAGCCCAATGCAGATCAACGATTAAAAAATTATAATATGATAAATATAAAATTACAGTGAATAATTAGTAAAAGATTAATTCTTTTAGGATATTAATGATTTTCTTCAATATGAATGAAATGAAATTTATAGATTATTAATCATTTACATTAACTGTTATGCAAATTATCGTTTCAACTAAGACTTCCCTTACTGTTAATTCGAAATAAGCTATAGTCAAATTACAGATAGAAGGCAAAGGCTACTGAGATCATGGACTGCGAAATATAACATGCGGCTAGATTTTGCAATCCAGCAAAAATGACATTATATATGAGCGGTGGGAAATTCAATATAAGATGTTATTCATATCTTATTGTTGCTTTTCTGAATATATTAAACCGATTTTTTATTCCCCAAAAATAATTAAAAGCGTATTTTGTGGTTTAATGATTTAATGACAATTTATTTTGATGTTTATATTTTAAAAAGCCAATGAGAGAGGTTTTTTTTGGCCAAAAGAAAATTTTCCCCTCCGCATCACATTTGATACCTTACATGCTTGGACAATCTGCACAAGTTGTTTGTTTACAGTTCTGTGATATTAAACGCATCATTTTCTGGGGATCCTACCCTGTCCCAATGACATGTGTTATGCCCTTAATCACAGGGAAAATATTTTTTCCAAAAGTGACACTACCACGTTGCTGTGTTGTGAAATCAATGAATGTAGCTTCAAATTAGAAATATAAATCGAAATCCGACATTATTTACATCATTAGCGAAATTTTCGAATGTCCCAAGACTTGCGGTCTCAATTTTCCCTCCCCGATTTCACGCAAATACCCTGGAAAACTATCCTGGCCATAAAATCATTGTGCATCTGCACACCAAAAATTTCAAGCCACCATTCTTTACATCTGGGCCTGAGACATCCGAAACGTACGGCCTCAAATGCGAATAAGACAATTTTGATGATAAATAACATACTCGATACAGCTACTTTCGATCATAATCAAACCAATCACAGGGAACTGTGATGGGTTTACCATTTCCAATTACGAAATCACAGAGACGGTGATCGAAGTTGAGACACGGAGCGTTACATTGAGCAACTCGATGCGGTTCGTTCGTTAAAATTTCGTTTCGTTTCACAAGCCGTGGTTTGTTAAATCGTTTCTGTCGATTGGCACTCTTTCGTGTGGCAAATAGACTTGCAAATGTTTTTATTCTAGGCATTGTTTAAGGCAAGGACAGCTGGCGTCATAGTCAGGCAAAATACACAAGAAGTCAGATCGTACCGTTCAGCAGAAATTAATACCATTCTTACTGGACAATGGGTTTTTACTGAATAATGGCCATTAAAGATGTTTTTATTCCTTTCCTGGTATCTCATGCTGAATGTTCATCAGGATAAAAACGCAAAACTTGCTATTAGTTGATTGAAAATTTAACAATTTACAGCCATAAGTCTTGTTTACGTTGTGTCCTCAACGTCATTGTTAATAGCATCGAATTTTTTTAAAACTAATCTCAGACTTTAGCAGTTTTGTAGCTAATTGTTTGGGGGTTTGTAATTGGTTAAATATATTTCAATGCGAGTAACGGTGAAGCCGACGGATTCTATGTGAACTTGACCTTACACTCCGGCCATACGCAAATTTGAACACGCGAAAATGGCGTCGCATCGACGAATGCTTTTAAAACCGGCCAGTGAGTATTATTGTAGATTAAGACTATACATCACGATGATGTCAATTTCGCACGAAGAAATTTTCGTCTGCTCCGAGACTAAAGTCTTGTTATCAGCGTTCCTTGCATCGAAATATTTTTCACCAATCTGAGACTTTTCACCAATCTGAAACAATTTCATGGCTAATCGTTTGGAGGTCTGTGATTGGTTAAAAATATTTCGATGTGAAAACGCTACTCTACGATGCGCTCCGGGAACAATTTGAACAAAAATGTTCTTAGGCTCTTAGTTTGAAGTTTCTAACTAAAAAGCAAAAGAGTAAAAAAAGCATCATCCTTCACTGCTTTTAACATCATATTGATCAGCCATTTCCAGAATTAATCTTTGATGCCAGAGGCAAATTCTAATAACCCCTTCCTTTTGCCACCTTCGAACTTGCGCAGAAAAAAAAAAGCATGTTCTTTGTTTTCATTTCTATCCATACATTTCCAAAATTAACTATTTGTTTATCCAGTAGAGACCAAGCCGACCTCACTGGTTGTAACAGAAGTCTCAAATAAGTGATGTAAAAATCCCAAAGTTTACAAACTGTAAGTGTCAAAGTCATCTAACAGAGATGAAACTTTGGAAGTTTATTTTATTGAAAAATAATCACATAGACTGTAAACTAAATGAAGATAACGAAGAAATTCAAACTCCAAAGAGTTTCAACACTCTTTTCGCTGGTGTTTTCCCTGTAAGGAAACGTGAGTACCCCTTTTGAAATAACATATTTTGAAATATCTATGAAGTATTTCAGAAATTTTAGCATTTATTTTATTTTTTTCATTCGGGTTTTTCATCAAAAAATATATCGAACTGCTGTAGATGGTTGTTCATAAATTTGAGAATGATATTAGTTTTAAAAAAATCTCTCCCAAAGGTTTTGAATGTCAAAGGTAGAATTTGATGTTAGTTTTTGCATTGCACTTGTTACGCCCCGATTAACGAGGGACAGGGAAACATTTCAATATTGTACGACAAAGTGGAATGTAGTTAGATGTACACGTGTTTTACATTATAATGTGTAGCATCCTTCTTACTGTATATCCATATTATTTTATAAATCTTACAGTCCCACATTTTATAAACATGTTTATTTCATTAGAACACTAATACGAACACTAATACTTCCAGATTTATTACATAAGGTCTCAGCTAGTTACAGAGCTTTGAATGTATTCACCTACATCTCACAATTTGCAAGTCATGAGAAAGTTACTAGCAAGATCTGGTGTTACTAGGGTGTAGTAGAAAAGTTAAGTGGAGGTGGTGATTAGAATTATTAGCCTATCATCACCGTATCTCTTAAGGTCTACCAAGTATAACTCACTTGGTATCGCTGAGCATTGAACTCCCTGTTTTAATAGAGTTAGGACAAAAGTAGAAAACTATTTAGTAGCAAGAACAGAAGAGCAGATCTATTGCACTGTAGAGTGGAGGTGTGGCATCGCTATCATTTATTTAATCTCTTTAGCTTTTATTTTGGCCTTTTCATTCGCACCTTGAAAACTGAAGTAATAAATGAAGCCTTCTAACCACTCCTTCATTTCGAGCAGTGGCTAGCAAAACACTCCTGATTTTGCACACCTACATCCGAGCTCCTTTTCAAAGGAATCTGATCGAAATGCTGAAGTGCAAAGGGCTTCCGAGATTAATAAGGCTTTTATTTCCTTCACCATCGCAGACGATACAAAGGAAATAAAAAAAACATTAATTCTATTCAGTCTTTTGTATCTTTTAAAATAATAATAAATAACAAGAAAGAAACATACCATTTCCAGATTCATCACAGGACATTTTGACGTTACTGCCTCGGAATGAATGTTTGTATTCATGGATTGCTCAGTGTGGTTATGGCAGGTTCAAGGATGTACGCATCATTTAGAAAATGTTCGTAAAGGGGCATCCGGAAGTACTAATAGGGTGCCATGCTAAGAGTTCAAATTGAACATTTATTTTCGAGAGGTAAAAACAATATTTTATCTTTGAGGAAATAAATCCCTTTAAGTTTAAATTTAAGTATCAGTTCTTAACTGGTGTACAGTGCCTTTAGGAACTTTCCAGAAATGTGTCTCGAATACGCCTTAACTTCAGACTGTTATATAGAGAAATATTTTCGAGTAATTCCTTTAGAGTGGCACCTAAATTATTGGGGGTATGTTACAACTTTTAAGCATTCTGTTGTAACATGCATTAGCAGTAGAGGGCTTGTGGCGGCCCTGTGGTACAGCGCGCTGGTTTTTGGTGCTGAGGGTGCTCGGATCGAATCCCGGTGTCGCTCCACGAAAAATGCACCTGTTCGTGTCGTCCCTTCATGAGGGTGTAATACTGTCCGCCTATATGGTGCCCCCATAGTAAAATGGACAGTAAACTACGGCGTAGTACAGGCGAATGTTTGACGACAAGTGCCTTCGCTAAAAAAAAAAAAAAATATTAGCAGTAGAGCTCGGTGATAAATAAGTTAAGATTTTGTGTTGCTGAAATATTTTTGTAGAGGAGTGGTTCTCAACCTTTGAGAAGTGCCTCTCAGGGAGACGGGAATGATATTCACGAGGGGCGGATGGTTAACAAAATGTGTGTATAGCGTATTTTATTAACATTAGTTACGTTTTTTAGGCCAGGGGAGGGGGAAGGGTCTGAAGGTCCTCCAGAGGGGGGGGGGGGGCTGATACTAAAAGGTTGAGAATCACTGGTTTAGAGATACCAGTTTAATGGAGCAAATCGAGGAAATTTGAGAATTGGGAAATGATCATTTCCAAGTCTTTGAAAGAAAAAATAATCATTTTGCTCATTGAAATGAGTCAGTTGTCTTTCTAAAATGATATTCTGGGGGGGGTCGAGTGCAAGTTTATGCATTTAGCAAGAGAGTCTGTAAACGAGAGAGCATGTGATTTAATACAATTCTACATGCGTCAATGGATTTTATTTCCTTGAAACTATAAACTTTTATTACAAACATCTTAAAGAGTATTTAATTCAGTGACTATAATAAAACTTGAACATAATCTCTTCTGCGTATCAGATAAAAAATTTTAGGATTGCATCTCTTTCTTGGAACTTCATGCATAACTGTATCCCCCTGATGTTGAAAAATTGTTTATTAAAGTAATTAAATGTTTAAAAAAATGTAAAACAGGCAAACTGAATATCCATGAGATCCACAATGGAGTATTTTTCAAAACTAAGCAGATTTTTAATTGTTACTCTCATTTAAAAGGAAGCATTTCAAGGAAAGATATAATCGTGTGAGTTTCCATTAACGTGAACGTTGAAACACGCTGTTGTGTTACTTTATTTAAAGGTTTTATAAGGATTCAAAGAGTCTTTGATTTCCGAAAGCATTTAACAGTGAAATTATTGACTTCAAAGGTAGAATGAAATAAAAATAGATTTAGGAAGTAATAATGAAATTACAAGAAAATTATTTTTATATAGGATACTTAGTTCAGCTAAGCGATTACTTCCGTTACTAATCAGAGGATATAAGCTTAATAATCGAAAGATTTTTGCAAACTGTAAAATATAGAGGAAGTACCTGAAAACATGATTGTATCGATCCATATCTGAAAGCTCTAATGTTCAGATCATATCTGATTTAGAATTATTTTAGTATAGTAGGTAAATGAAATGATAAAATGTTTTTTTTTCTTGATTTGGTCAATTCTTAACATTGCTTATTGTAACATGATCTGTGGCTATCCATTCCTATGGAGTTCTCGATTAGATACATATCGCACCCCTGCGAGAAAAGTGACACAAGTCAAAAAATGGCAATTTTTAGGTTATGTCATTGAAAAATATGTATGAAGTGCCCCATCGTGCACGAAAAGTGACACAAGTCAAAAAATGGCAATTTTTAGGTTATGTCATTGAAAAATATGTATGAAGTGCCCCATCGTGCACGAAAAGTGACACAAGTAAAAAGAAAGCAATTTTGAGGTTATGTCATTGAAAAATATGTATGAAATGCCCCATCGTGCACGAAAAGTGACACGATGGGGCTCTTTTGGATAAGTCAAAAAAGGGCAATGTTGAGGCTATGTCATTGAAAATTATGTATGAAGTGCTCCATCGTGCACGAAGAGCGACGCATCTCTATCTCGTAATTTGTCCACCTGAGGGCAGTTGTATTAGTTTTATTGTAATGCTAGTTAAAGCTGTATAGTATTCTTTAAGTTGATTTTTGTCAAACTCTGCATTTTTTAATTGTGTCACTTTTCTTGCAGGGTTGCGATATGCCATAATTGTATCATGTCTAATAGACAATGTAGTCCCATACTACAATATTTGATTTGATATTTTTAAACTAAATGTCATGAAAGTGTAGCTTATGATCTAAAAACCTCAAGTTAAACTAAAAATTTCAAGTTCAGGGAAAATTTCCTGGGAGTGAAAAAAATATTTCGGTCTACATTTAGGGAATAATATTGCATACGATTCTAAAACTGCTTTGCAGAGGTCACTTTCCCCTGCTGAAGAGAACACCTGCATTGCAATCCAATTAACCAGCAGTCAGTCAGTTCCAACAGCAATAATTTCAAATAATTCCGCAAACATGAATTTCGGAACAGTGCAAACACAAAAAGTCTCATCCCACACAGGCCAATTCATCATTATTATCATTCTTCTCCTTTGTTATTCTTAGCTTGCACACAAAGCGTATGATTAAGGGGAGCGTTCAGCGAGTTATTTAAGTGGAAACGTTCTAAAAGTCAGCGAATAGACTGACCCATCCTTATTTCAAACCCCCCTTCCCAACCCAGGTAAAGAAGTGGGAGGGAGAGAGAGAGAGCTATATAATTGCTTCTCTTGCCGCCCCCGATCAAGAAGGGAAAAAGGGACCGAAAGTAGTTCCCAATCTCTTTGATTTAAATACTTTATATATATATATATATATATATACACTAGCTGAAAACCCGCACTTCGCTACGGAGTACATACAAATTAAATACAACGGTCAATGTATGCAATTAATGCCAATATATATATATATATATATATATATATATATATATATATATATATATATATATATATATTTATAATAAATGCGACGATCAATATATACAGTTGATGTAGAAAAAAATATATATATTTATAAAAATATCGTAAGGGATATTTTTATAGAGAAAATAATGTCCAATCGTCTGCCGCATAAGCAAGAAAAAAACGTATTTTTTTGTCTATTTAGTTGTTATGCACGTGACGATAAATTTATTTAAAGTACCATAAAAAGAAATCACGTGATCGGCATTTAATAAATTAAATTCTAAAAATTAATCTTTAAAGATTCACCAAAAATCAGAAAATGGAGGTAAAGATTCGAAAAAGATTTATTTTAAAGGAATTTTTACGCTCTTTCTCGTGATATAAATTTTATAACCCTCGAATTATTATTTTAAATGCAAACTTAAAAAAAGTTACTAAAACAGCTTAAAAATTTAATTTAAAAAATCTAAGAAGAATTTTTCAAAAATCTCTCTTAGTGCACCCCTGCACCATAAGAAGAATCACCATGCAAAATTTCAGCCCCTTAGGTCCAGCGGTTTGGTCTGTGCGTTGTATGTCAGTCAGTGAGTCAGTTACGGTACTGTTTTATATATATAGACATATTGTATACACACACACACACGCTAGCTGAATACCAGTGCTTCGCTACGGAGTACATTCAAATTAAATACAACTGTGAATGTATGCAAAAAATGCCATATATATATATATATATATATATATATATATATATATATATATATATATATATATATATATATATATATATATATATATATATATATATATATATAAATTATATTTATATAAGCTGAGAACCCGCACTTCGCTACGGAGTACATTCAAATTAAATACAACGGTCAATGTATGCAATTAATGCCAAAAAAAAAATAAATATATATATATTTATAATAAATGCGACGATCAATGTATACAATTGATGTATAAAAAAACAAAAAATATATTTATAAACAAATCCTAAGGGATATTTTTATAGACAAAATTATATAGAAAAAATTTTCAAATTAAATGTAATAGGACATACTAAAGAATATAGTAGAGTTAATATAGTACAGTTTGAGGAACATAATATCTTTTATTGTATTTTAATATTTTTTTGGATAATGTCCAATCGTCTGCCGCATTAACAAGAAGAAAATTTTTTTTTGTCTATTTAGTTGTTATGCATGTGACGATAAATTCGTCAGAGAAATCACGTGAAAAAGAAATCACGTGATCAGCATTTAATAAATTAAATTAAAAAAAATAATCTTCAAAAATTCACCAAAAATCAGGAAAGGGAGGTAAAAATTCGAAAAAGATCTCATTTTAAAGGAATTTTTGTGATCTTTCTTGTGATATAAATTTTATAACCCTCAAATTATTATTTTAAATGCAAACTTAAAAAAAGTTACAAAAACAGCTTAAAAATTTAATTTTAAAAAATCTAAGAAGATTTGTTCAAAAATCTTTCTTAGTGCACCCCTACACTATAAGAAGAATCGCCATGCAAAATTTTTGCCCTTTAGGTCCAGCGGTTTGGTCTGCGCGTTGTATGTCAGTCAGTCAGTCACGGATCTGTTTTATATACTATATAGATTTTCAACTTGATTGTTAGCTATCCACCAACAGAAATGCACAAAACGTATGACCATGTAAAACTTATACATACCGACATTGTTGTTTTGCAAAGTTGAAAGAGAATATTAACTTAGTAAACACACACTTTTATAAATAAACTACAATTAAGTTTTTCTCAGAAATGACTCAGCCAACTCCCTTCCCCCATAGTTGCGGCAGTGCATTACTGAAAAATTTGTAAAAATAAATATTAAACATGCAACTTAAAATTCCTAGTAAATATTTAGCATTCAGAAGGCTAATTTGGATAAATTAAGAAAGAATATACCTATGACAATAACGATTATTCTAAATAACATTACATGAACATAGAAAATATTTTTACATTAAATCTACGGAATAAACCACCACTCTTATAAAATATAAGTACATTATAATCTACAGCTGTTTCAGCTATTTTTTTAAGCTAAATTTTGAAATCCCAAATTCTTGGTAACTCTAATACATGCGTCTGCTTATAATGCCTCTTTTAAGCAGATACATGTCTACTTAAAATATGCTTACCGAATGCTTACTGAAAATAATGTTTACTTAAAATATGCTTATGCATATACATTCGTTGACGATTAAAATATATGAATTTAATGGCTACCTCCATGTAAGCTAACATTGATTATGCAGCATTGTGAATGTTGCAGTTGTATGTACGATTCCCTTTGCTGTATTTTCTTTAATTAATTGCCTAAAACGAAAATCGATAAGATATATAAAGTATTCATTTCAGATCAACAGCAGTATTTATTGCTTGTTTAATGTCTGAATAGATCATATCGGACACCTGTTTTCATTCGAAAGACAGTGCTTCAAAATTTTGCCCCGTTCAAAACTCAAAAACGCATATATTTTCTCTCAAAACTACCTTAATTCTTTAATTTTAGATTTTTCTCGCTACCTGTGATTGAGTGGCTAACAAATTGCAATCCGGCAAAAAACGTCGATCTCAAATGCTGCACTTTTTTTTGCCGGGGTGCGAAATGCCAGTGCACGGAGTCGTAAAAGCTCCAGCCATGAGTTCGATTTGTGCCTTTTCTTGCGTTTTCCTGGGTTTTTATCACGTAATGCATAAATGAAAAGTACCTTATTTTAATAGGAACTGTAAGGACAAATCAAGTTAATACTTGCTACATGCTACTTTCAATACTGTAGAAGTGGAATGATATAATTCCACACGGTGTGTGGCCAATAACGAATCTATTATAAAGACTGCAGAGGCAGGGGTAAATAGAGGCTTGTAAACCTGGAGATAATAGAAGAATAGCTGTCGGTGTGGCCAGTGATAGCGATCTAAAGTCTATAAATATTAGAAGATGGATGGTCGTTATTTTATGGTCCACAGTAAAAACTTCAGATGATAAGGGTCAAAGTTGTCTTGCAAAATAAAATTATGGTGGGGGAGGTACTTCGTAGACTATGGACAGAGGCGACAGAGGCTGTTTAATAAAGAACCAATTGGGGCAGGAACTACTGAAAGAAAAACTGCCCACTGCCCAATGAAAATGAGGGGCGGGCCAGAATGGCCCCCTGTAAACGGACAACAGCTCCGCCAAGGACGAAAGGAATAGGAGAAGAAGTAGATCGATCTCAGACTTGGTTCCTCAAAGTTAGATGATAGAGACTCTCGTCTGCCCCAGAGTCTTGGAGATGTGCCAATATCCCGCTAAGATGTTCCTATACTTGAGATGATTTTGGGTCCCTGCCGTCGACGCCACCATCATCGATGCATACATCAGCTAAAGTAAGTGCCTCCCCATAGACTCTAAAAATCATCTTTGACAATATAGTTTGCCTCTGCTTCTGAGGCAAACTATATTGTCAAAGATGATTTAACATTTTTAACTATCATATTTAAAAATGTTAATACGAAAGAGATTATTGTATTAGTAACTATTACAATTTAATTGAAATTTGTGCGTTTTCAAATAAATGTATGTTTAAGGCCAATGCATTGTCTTCCTTGCTTGTTCCAACCCATGCATGCATACATTGTTTTAAGGTAATTTAATTGCCTACAAATACGTCATCGAGATAAGAATCAGTAAGCCGATATCGATATACGTTCTTCGCATATTTCCTTTTGGAATTGTATGGTTCACGAAGATACATTAATGAGAGAAACGTGAGCAGCAGTTGCCACACAGTTTTGTATTTTAGAATAGGATTACTTTCCTCCATAATGGTCCTCAGGAAAGCAAAATTTCAGACGCTGAACCGTCCGTCGTCGCGAGTTATAATTTTAGCAGCGCTCCAAACCCAGTCTATATCGCTTGGGAAAGCAGTAAACAGTTAAACAGAAAAGAACCAAAATGAGTCAAAATTTTGACACACACACACACACACACACACACACACACACACACACATATATATATATATATATATATATATATATATATATATATATATAGTAATAGGATGGTCCATGGCATAATGTTAAAAAATAAAAGTTTAAGAATCTTCCTTCCACAAGCCCTATTTTGTTCCTCTGTATTCAAAATGTATGTAAATAAAATTTCAGGCCAATCCGATAATATTAAGAGGTCGCTCAACATTTGTGCGAAATATGGCAAAGGGCTAGAATACCCACTCAGCGGATAGACTCGTCCATCAGGAAACTTAAAAAACTATTTGAATAATATCTAGGCCTATAAAGGAATAAAAATAGAAATTCAGGAAAAGATAGACTTAAAGAAAACATTTTGAAGGCTAAATTAGAAAAGTTATTTGATATATCTACCAAGGATGCCATCAGCCAAATAAGCAACAAAGAGAATTCTTTCAAAAGCAGAAAGATGTTTTTCGTTGTTCTATGAGTTGACATGAAAACTACACAAAAAGAAATAAGAAACAGAAAACGGGAAGATAATAAACAGTTAACGAAAGAACCCCATGAAGAAAGAGAAGCAAAATTACATATTTGGATAGAAAAAAATCACGTCAAAATTATCAGACTCAGAAACTTCACGTTCGATAGAATTTGAAAGTGAAGAAGAGTACCTGCCGCTGTCATCTACATCCCAATCCGATCTCAATACTACAACTACAATTCCCAAAGATGCTGAAAAGAAATATGTAAAAAATATATTTAAGTCTCTTGAAGTTGTAAGTGTACTAGATAGTGTTAATATTTCTGATCGGAAAGCTGCATTCGTGGCTGGAGCTGTGCACGTGCACTTGGGAACGATATTTCTCCAAAAACCCTTTCTCGAAGCTCAATAAGGAGACATAGAAGAAAAGGGAGGCAACAAGCTGCAGAAACAGAAAAAAAATTCTCTAGATGAACCTCTATTATTACACTGGGATGGTAAGATGTTACCAGATATTGATGGATCAAAAACAAAAGTTGATCGAGTTGCCGTTATTGTTTCAGGAAATGGTCAAGAGAAGCTCCTTGGAATTCCGAAGATTGAAAGACGAACTGGAGAATTACAAGCAAAAGCATGTATTGAGACAGTCCAGAAATGGAATATTATATCCTAAATTAAAGTACTGGTGTTCGATACCACAGCCGCTAATACTGGTTTACACAAAGGTGCATGCATCAGAATTCAAAAATATTTAGGGACAGATCTTATTTGGGTTCCATGTCATCACCATATAATGGAGATTGTACTATCCAGTGTGTTTTCTGTTATATTCGGCCCATCTGAAGGCCCAGAAACTGTAATTATTTAAGCGTTTTAAGAATGTATGGCCGGAAATAGATAAATCTGCTTATAATCCAGCAAATAAGGACAATGTAAACTTTACAGTGTAAGGTATACACAAGATTCGATTCACAAGAATCGAACTTTTGAGTGAATTAAAGAAGCTGCTTTAGATATGCTAATTTCGGCATACGCGCTTAGTATAAATACCACGCAGCGTCATTAATGAGAGAGGGGAGGTTGTTAAGGTTGAAAAGATGTTATCCTGCGCTAGTGCTTAGCGGGCCAGAAGTTTACATGGCAGTACTGCTGGTTTGACTTACTGTTCGTGAGTATAAAAATATATTGTTCTTGAAAGCTGTGTTTATACATTCCGTACAAGTAGTACGCATGCTTATTGCTGTAAAAGCCAATTATATGTGCAACGAATTCAATAAACATTGTTTCATGTATAAACTGTGTTTGCTTCAAATTCAAATAGAGTGCCACTTCAAATTATATACACCCAAGTCTGGGTAGAAGTGAGTATAGAAACTCTATACTGGCGCCCGAAATTATATATACCCTGGTAGTTAGCGTTACATTTGTAACGAACAACATAATTGAAATTAAAAACTGTGTACTGTGAACTTATATTGATAAAATTGTTGCAAGTACTTATATACTATTTAAAAAAATGAGTGTTGTAGAACAAAATCCTGCTGGAAATTTTCCTCGGGTAATTATGGTTCAGCAAATTGCGCCATTCGAAGCCACCTTCAATGGCGGCCCCTCAAGCCAATTCCTAAAGAAAATTGAGCATTACTTTCAGCAACAATGCACCCCAGAGGGGGATAAACTTAAAATTCCTCTAGCCGCTTTAAGAGGTAGTGCATATCAGTGGTACACGTGTATGAAAAGCAGTAATCTGATTTTTGACTATTCGTCATTCAAGCAACAGTTTCTTAGCGTTTTTCCAAAGACCTTTAATCAAAGTGAAATTGAAGCGGAAATTTATTCGCTAAGGCAACGTGAAGGTCAGTCTGCGTTAGATTTTGCTACAGAAAAGATTTCCAAGTGTGAGGAATATTTAGAAGGGGTAACGGAAGCGGTAATCTTAAAAATAGTTATCCAACGTTTGAAGCCAAGTGTTCAAGATTTTTTAGATAATCAAACAATTACAAGCAAGGTTACCCTCCTTCAAGCTTTAGCTAAATATGACAATAGACATTTATTCGCTACCCCTCACCGTCATTCAGGTACGAGAAGTTTTATACAGCCGCGCCAAAATTTTTCGCGAGTTTCAAACCAGCAGCGTAAGCAGTACCGCAGGCAAAATAATAGAAGCGCACGGCGTTATAATGAAATTAGTGCTCTTAAAGTAAATAATATGGAAGCACCTTACTTGCACTGGCAAGTTGATTCACATGATATGGTTCAACCTGTTGAAACTGTGTGGTCAAATGTATTATTTTGTCCGAGCAGTAATCATTATTTTGAGAATAGTGAAAGTCAGGGTATTTTTGTGGCTTATAAAGAAAGTGAGTCTAGCTGGAATGATGAGGTGATTCCAGTACAAATTTCTGAAAATAGTGCCGATACTAATGCTAGTGGTTTAGAAAATAAATCATCTGACACTTCTATTAATGCTATACCTGATATTATTGATGCTATACCTGATATTTTAGATGATATTCACACATCTGTTAATGAAGGAAATTTAGTAGATGACGAAGTATGCGTTACGGAAGTTAGTGAATACTTATTAGTTGACGACAATAAAAATTCTTTAAACGATAGTAGGAACTCGCTAGGTAATGATGATATTATTTCAAGTTTCCATCCGAATGAGGATGCTGTAGGCCAGGTTGATAATATGGTTTTAAATAAAGTACATGAAAACCATACTGAGAGTCAGGATGAAAAGTTGACACAGAATTATACTGTAAGTAGTTTAGCTGATGCTTCGGAAGTTATAGACGTAGGTTGTATTAAAAAGCACCAGTACGAAAAGCTTAATCTTCCTAAAACTGAAGCAGTGTTAACGAATATAAATGATAATGATTCTGATGTCGCAAGTTTCAAAGAGACTTTTTCGTCAAAAGAGGATAAAACTAAAGTTAAGGGGGATAAAAAACGTGAAAAAGCGCCTTCAGGTTCCAGCATTAAAACTGCTAATACTGAAGTAATTAAGGCGGTAAACAAGAAGTTGCATAAGCACCAATACCAAAAACAGAGTCAGTTTGTTGAAAAACATGACACAAGTAGAGAGATAAAGCCAGTAACTAAACACGTTGGTGCGGCGTATAAATTTGGCAAAATAGAATCTGCATTAAAATCTAATACCGATACAAGCAAAAGTACGAAGAAAGGTAAAGTGTGCATTACAAAAACTCCATCAAAGGATGAATGCGTCGCTGATAAGGTACACAAGGTTATCAAAAGGAAGAATGACAATTTTAAAGTTCCTTTGCATAAGTACAGGAAACGGAAGATTTCTGCCGCCCAGCAAGGTTGGCCTCCTCCCAAGAGACCTCCTGTCCATCGTCAAGCCGGACCAGCGCCTCAGGACCTACGACCTGCTGCACGAAGGAATCCCACACGGTCAACGAACCCCTTTACTAGGACTGCGACCATCAAGAGAGGTTCCACGGATTGGACAGACTGGTGCAAGGAAGTTGCTGCATTCATGAGGAACAAGTCTTGTATCAATTCTCTTATTCTAACTCCCACCCTTTAATAAAACCGAACCAAATTGGTTTGAAGTTCCCCATTGTATATACTGTGTAAACATTTTGAGGGGAAGGAGTGAGCCACTGAAAAAAAACGGCATACTGTTGTTTTATAAATTTTTGAAGGGGACATGTAGTGACTAGGAAAAAAATACATACTGCACAATATACCAATTAACCACTAATGTACTAACTTCACAAATCATGACACATGTGCATTATAAATTGGGGGAGAGCAGATACAAACAGTCAAGAAATGTCATGCTGTGCAATTGTGTTGACAATTTTAACTAAAATAAGTTTTTTAGGGCGCAGTTGGCCAGCCCAGTATCCGCAACTCTGCAAATCCGCTGTGTGATGGTGTCACCTGGACCCTTCGGGGTTAGTTTTGTAAAATGGTGGTGGCGTTTTTCCCCCACACAACGTGTGGAAGGTTTTTTGGCTTTGCCACCCATTATGTAAAAAGTCAGACCAGCACGAATTTTCAATTAGTTAACTGAAGCCGTTCAGACCTCAGTTACCTAATTTTTTTTTTCGAGGGAGGCCAGTGTAAGGTATACACAAGATTCGATTCACAAGAATCGAACTTTTGAGTGAATTAAAGAAGCTGCTTTAGATATGCTAATTTCGGCATACGCGCTTAGTATAAATACCACGCAGCGTCATTAATGAGAGAGGGGAGGTTGTTAAGGTTGAAAAGGTGTTATCCTGCGCTAGTGCTTAGCGGGCCAGAAGTTTACATGGCAGTACTGCTGGTTTGACTTACTGTTCGTGAGTATAAAAATATATTGTTCTTGAAAGCTGTGTTTATACATTCCGTACAAGTAGTACGCATGCTTATTGCTGTAAAAGCCAATTATATGTGCAACGAATTCAATAAACATTGTTTCATGTATAAACTGTGTTTGCTTCAAATTCAAATAGAGTGCCACTTCAAATTATATACACCCAAGTCTGGGTAGAAGTGAGTATAGAAACTCTATAACTAAACTGAGGGAATATATGTTAACATTTCTACCAAAAGCACTTAAATCTCCAACTATAAGGGATGACTATAAAGAGTTTATGCAATTATCATTAAATTTTCTTGGATGACATAATAATAATCAGTCGTTTCGCGCTCCTGAACCCACACATCACGCTCGATGGATGGCTAAAGGTATTTATGCACTAAATATATTCCTTTTTCGAGAACAATTTAAGCTGTCATCTGAAGAATCTGGTAAGATTACAGAATTGTGCCTTTTTGTGAGCCTAATATATATTAAATATTGGAATGAAGCACCCCATGCTGTTGAGGCCCCTTTCAATGATATTCAGTTTTTAAATGACCTGAAGAAATATCCAAATATTTTTGTAGCAAATAAAGCATTATCGTCATTTTCCAGACACCTGTGGTATTTATCTGAGCACTTAGTAGCATTAGCTTTTTTTTATAACAGAGTCAGCATTGACACAAAAATGAAAAAAATCTTCATCGTCCGCCAAAACCTACCCGTGATTATCGACTGAAACTAAAAAATGAAGAGCAAAATGTAAAGATCGAAGAACTTGTGACTGAAAAGACAAAACAATTCTTTGATGCCTTGGTTAAAGGAGGTAAAATTAAATCACAAGCCTTCATAGAAAAATCACTATCTCAGTGGGAAAGTGATCCTTGCTTTTGTGACTTTCCAGAAAGGTGCTTCAAAATGAAAGTTGTAAATGACAATGCTGAAAGAGCTATAAGCCTAATACAAAAATATTATTAAACCCTTACAAAAGACGAAGAACAAAAATAATTTCTGCTTCGTCTAGTAGCAAACCTCGAAAAGAGCTTTCCCACTACTTCCAAGAAATCTTTGTTAATCTGAACTTTTAAAGTTTGAGCTTGAGCTACCTGTAAATATTATTATTTTGAAGAAAAAAAGTTGTGCGCATTATTTACATGTAAAATTGTAAAATGAACTTTGTGGAGCAGTATATTTCGAAAGTTAATTTTTTTGGACCACCCTAATATAGTAAAGATAAGTAATCTTACGATAATAACCCGCGGTAGTTTCGTTAGAAGAGACTACCTGAATTTTTTTTCTTTTTCAGACACCCATTTCCAAAATTATGTATACAAAAGCACCTGCCTGATAACGAGTGCGAGTGTTTCGGGCCGCATATAAAAGCTTGGCGGGCCGCATATGGTCCGCGGGCCACAGTTTCAGTACCCATGGCCTAGACTGTCTTTGTGCCACTTTTAAAAGCAATGCTATTTATTTAATTCACTGAAAAGGGAAGCAGACTTCCGAAAAAAAGATATTAAATGTCAAAAAATGTTGCTGGAAGTATTCGAATTATTCTTCAATATATGTTTGATATCTGGGTATAGATGGAATTTTTATATAAGATTAAATAAATAGATCTGTAAGGAATCCCATTTATAGGACCAAGTAAGGTTTACCTGCATCTGCATTATACACGAATAAGATTTTATCTCACTGTCTTTCAAAAGGGAAGATTCTGGGCTAAAAGTTTTCCCTCACACACCAACGTCTACAAAGATGAGAAGTCGAAAAGTTACTGCAGTTTTGGTAGAAAAAAAATCTGTTATATTAGACAAGAGGTTGACGAATGTGTAGTAACCCGTGGCTGTCAGTTTTTCGTAATACCGGTTGAAAATAATCTGATTGGCGAATTTGTAACTGTTAGTCAAAAGTGTCATCCAAACACACTCACAGTAACCAGTTATCTGCACACTGAAGCGACCAGGAAAGGGACTTTATATAAATTGACAAATTATATAGATTGATAAGTTAAGGAAGGAAGAGAATGCGCAGTTGAATTGTAAAACTATTGCGATTTGTGAATGAAATTTATCATTGTTTTAAAATATTGTACGTATGCATGTGTGGGAATGCCAACAAGAAAGCATTAATATTTACGAATGTGTATAGATAAAGGCACATATGCTTGTGAGCATAGGCGTAGCGTGCTTCTTTTTTTTTTTGGGGGGGGGGGGGCACGAATTAAATTCAGTTAGGACCCTCCTCGGCGCATTGACTGCCGGACGGTCCTTAAAATATGAAATATTATGATTTTTTTTATATTGAATAACAATAGAATTCATGTTTGAGTAGTATTCAAAAGTTATACATTGAGAAAAATAAATTTAATATAAATAAAATGAGAAAAAAATATAGCACCGAATTTTTGTTATGGATCATATCATTGTTAAAAACTGTTAAGGCTAAAGACTTTATTGGAATCTGTCTCATGATTTGAAAAAGGGGAAAAAACCAACTTTCTTAAAAAGTTTTCTACAATTTTCCGATTTTAACTGAACTTCTATTAATGTTTTAATTTATTTCAAGTTAAGTAGTTGGGGGGGGGGGCACGTAGCCCCTCGTGTCCCCCCCCCCCCCCCCCCCCCCGACGCTACGCCTTATGCTTGTGAGTGTGCATTTGTGGCAGTTTCGCTGAATAAATTACAGTAACAGACTGTACTTTGACTGTTATTTTTCCAGTAACTTTAAGTTAAAAAAATTACTTCAGTGTACCCCATGAAATAATTCTAAAAACTTACATTTTTAGCTTATGAAGGAAAAAAGTATCAATCATAGTCTTATACAGTAAATGAGTTACAAATGGCTTTTTTTTTAAACAAGGCAGAGTAAATTCTTAAAGAACAAAATATCCTAACCACGTGTAATTCCTTCCTTAACGTTGGCAAAGAACTCTAAAAGAAAGAAAAAAAAAAACCACGCGGAAGGCACATATTTTCTTCACTAAAACTCAATTTAAAGCTTGTTTCTTTACGATAATCCTTCTCGATCCGGCACGCTGAAAAATCCAATTTACAAAAACAGCTCCCCACGCGCGCGATCGTTTATACGACGTTTCAGACATTCATTTACACCCGAATACAGATGCAACAGAACAACCATAAAGACAGAAGTGCCCCAGAAGTGTGACGGAAGGGGGGGATAAGGCGCCGAAAATGAATTTAATTCGAACGAAAACCGATAAACACGGCTATCCGACCACAACAAATAAAGCAAATAAAGACTGACATCACACGCTGGTAATCCAAGGGTGGATCAAATAACAGGGTATTTGGGAACGTTATTGTTCGGAATGGAAGACTGGGAACCAGTTCCTTTGTTCGGGGAGGATCCCTGTGATAAACTGGGGGGCCGAAAACAAATAAAAATGGGATGCAGGTGCTGCACAGCTTTGTTGAAGGATAAAATTTATTTAATTTTACATATCTGTTGCTACTTAAAATATTTATGTTTCTGTCGTTTTATCTGCTTTTAATTCTCTCATTCGAAAGAGCATTATTTATTCTGTAAAGCATACGTGGGTGGAGAGTTTAATGTATTTCTGGGAGATTATAGCATTTCTCAGAGTTGCCCGAAGAATTTTGCTGGGATTTGTTAAAAAGATTGAATAATTCTGAGAAGCTGGATTTCACTTGGAGACAAGACTAGGTCAAAAGACTTTTGAGGTAGTCACCCTCGAAAGGTGGATATGTCACTCCTTAAAATTCAGTGATCACACCAATCTCTGTTACCTTTTCATATTCAGCCAAGCCAACCGTGACATTCCTTTTTCAAAGTGGCTTCAGGGGGTCCAGCACACAAAATTGTTCAAATTTTCGAAAACTTTTTTATTGCATTAAAATTTCTGTGTTCTTTTACGCTTAAAATGACGTTTAAAGCATGTTTCTATATTAATTAGAACAGGAGAATTTTTTTTTTTCAACATTCTAATAGTAGCCAATCGTTGTTTAAACCTGTAAGTGCGTTTTTCTGCATGATGGGTTTCTTCCCCTTTTCTCGTTTTTAAATTGTTATAAGTCAAGAACCGTTAAAGATAAATGGTTGAAACTTGGAATATGTCTTTTTCAACTATTTTACTTTTGATTCAGCAAATTAAAAAAAAATTTACTTTTGAAAATATGATTTTTTAAAAATAAGTTACATAATTTTTTTTTGCAATTTTTAATCTTAATATTTTTAATTTTTTTAAAATTAATATTTTGAAAAATGCTGAATCAAAATTAAAACTTAAATATTCCTGTTTAATTAAATGAAAAAATTTTGAAATTGTACAAATAATATTTCGAGTTATAACGATTTTAAATTACCCCACTTTAATTAAAAATTTTAAATTAAAAATTTTTTTTAAAAAAATTTTGAGAAGTTTTATGATGTGATTTTGTTTACAAATTATATGGTTAACTATCACAAAAAATTCAAAATTTTAACTCAATAAATAAATTTTTTTTTAAAATGTGTCCCGGATCCCCTTTAAGGTTGGTTTTCATGCTGCCCAGCTCCAAAATCAACAAGGCATTTAGTTCTTTTTCAAGAATATTTATGACACATGATTACAAAGGAGGGACTTCAAAACTCAATGTACTTGTTATTCTGGTATGTAACAGCATCCCACAACACCATTGTTGTCAGGTGTCGTTATCGTCATGTCTTTCTATAGCTTGTCTTTAACCGTATAGCCTTTATGATAAGGTCCGCACTTCACTGAGGGCATTGTGTCAGATTTTTTATACATAGCGGAATTTTTGTAAGCTTCCAACACCCACATTCAGTAATACAAAATGCAGAATTTGAGGATGTCAAAGAAACAAAATTGAAGGCAGCGTATGTTTTAAACACTCCCCGAAAGTAGGAGTGTCTGTTGCATATTCAAAATAATTCTCGTACTTTCTGTTGGGGTTTTATCTTCAAAGTTGTGAGGTGGGTAAGTAATTCAAATTAATTTCATCGCCTCTAAAAACAACACGAAATTCTTGGAAAACTGTTTATTTATATATCCAGTGGTATTATCAAGACGATAAGGCGAAAGTAATCCATTGCTGCTGTTGGTATTCGAGAGAGATTTGTCTATAGAGTCGGTGTTTGCCAGTTTCCTCAAGCTTTTAAAAACCCCAGGAGACCTCTTATGACCCTAACATGTCTATGAAAACATATTTTTATCTGCGTCTGTATAGACACGGGAACTTCATTAATGGGAAACGTGTAAAAGTTAGGGGAAACTGAATATCTCTTGCGGTAGTGCTGTTATCTAAAGATGATTTAAACTGTAGTTGCTAATCAGAATTATTTGTTTTTAAATATCGAAATCATTAACAAAAAAAATCTTAAACTGCTTCTCAATGAAGTAGTTTTTTTCAATTAATGGGTTTTTGTAAAGATGAAAGATAAATTTCATAACTAAAAGCTAGGCGATGGCCAAATAGCTAGGGCAGTGGCATTCAGTATCAGAGTCTGGGGGTTCGAGTCTCACTCTTGACATGGACGTTTGTAGCCGTACGGAATCGGCTTTAAGCAATAGGTCCCGGTCAAATAAGCCCTAGTGTAGGAAAAATTGACCTTAGCGCTCCAAACCAAGCCAGTATAACTAAAATTGGGAAGTAACTCTTCTTAAAAAAATATTTCTCTTTCTCATTCATTGCGTAAGTCTCAATTATAAACATTCAAATCTTCCCCATATGTTTAAACACCATAAAATTTAGGGCATCTGATGTCCAGGACTTTTATGAGAACATGACATGCGTGTCTATTGGGCGGATTAATACTATGAGTCGTAGACTTTAGAACCATATCAAATCTAAGTCTAGGTAAAACTCAAAGCCCACTAGAATCAAACAGTAGATTGAGTTTGTTTATGATCTATAATTCCCTTTTGTAAATTTCAATATTTTAGTCCTGTTCATATAAAATAACTTGGACTATGGTTGTCTAAATTATTGTAGAAATACTTATTCTGTCGTAATATTACTGCCCCATCGTTCAAAATTAAATTGAATACAATTCATTGTTCGACTAACTTTCTGCACTACGCTAAAAATTGAGTTTAGGCTAAGGAACTGTATTTTTTTATTCTCATGTATTAATTATCTCTGATTCTGGGCCTGGAACACCATAGTGGTTAGCGCGCGGAATTCGGTATTGATGGTTAAAGTCTCGGTTCTAGTCTCGACAAGCGCCATTTAGATACTCACGTGTCTACTGCGGTAAAATTTTAACGCCTTTTAGTACTTTTCTGTTTAACTGTTTACTGCTTACCCAAGCGATACAGACTGGGTTTGGCGCTCTGCCAAAATTATAACTCGCGACGACGGACGGTTTTAGCGTGTGAAATTTTGCTTTCCGGACTACCGTTATGGAGGAACGCAATCCTACGTTATAAAAAAAACAACTTCTCAAGATCTTTCTCTCAAAAGTCGCCAGATTTTCTACATATCTGGCAGTCCTTATCCAGGTCTCTTATGCTTAGATTAGTATAGATTTCAAAAGCATTTTATTGAGTAGGGCTTCATTTTATGAAATCAGATCTAAAGAAGTTTTCCAGACCATGAAAACAGCGGTTGACAGCTAGTATTCTTTTGCATATTTCTTGATTTAAGTTGTTATGATTAATTTCAGATCCTAGATAAGTGAAGATGCAAACAGCTTCAAGTGTGTAAGGGCCGAACTCAAAAAAATTGTCTTGATCTACATTCATAGTAAATTGCTGAGTAATTGGATATATTTTGATTTACATTTAGGGTGCATTTTGTTTGCTGCCTTCTAAAATGGAATTATACGTAAAGGGGTTTAATATCGAGGGAATGGACCTTTCTAACCTCTTGCTTTGCTTACGTCCCTGAGAATATATAGTTATGTATTACGTCATCCGTGGTTTGCAATCTGAGAAACACTAATCTAGTTTATTGTTATTAGTTTAAAAGCTCTTATTTTAATATGTATTCAACCTATCAATCAACTCCAGAAACGATTTCTTTAAGACACAGTCTTTCGGCACGTTCGGAGTTATACGAACTTTGAATGAAATCGTAAATGTAAAAAAAAAAAATGCGTGATGGGAATGTTTTAATCCGTAAGGAACGCATTACAAAGCGTGCAGGGTGTTTATCAAGCATTATAGCCATTAAACATAGAGATTCAACTCAACCAGTTTTCCCTGTACATTAATCCGACAAGAGAAAGGTAAAAAGCTCTAATATATGACGATTCGAGTTTCAGGCACCATTAATTACGTGTGTTCATGAGGTCAAGCAGAAATCAACGCGCTCTTAAAAGTAGGGTTTGGCAGTTTTTTTGTTTTTTGTTTTTTGGTTTGTTTTATTACTTTTTCAGACAACGGTGATGAACAATGTTTGTGTGAAAGACCGTGATGGTTTTATGTTCTGACTTAGTGAAAAGAATACATTATTAAGCCTAATATCTTTCATTAACTCACATTTTAAGTATTGCGTCAAAGATTAAAAACCTGTATCTTTTTCTAACTATAAATATTGAAGGGGTATAAAGAATTCCGATAGGTCTTCAGTATGTGTGCATGAAAGGGAATCATAAATTTTTTTCTTAAAAAAATGTGATATGCAGGCCCTGATTTTCCCCAAAATTTTTATTTTAAAAGAAAAAATTCCCAATTCAATGTTTTTTATTTTACCTTTTTTAATAGCAATTTTTTTATATATCATTACAAATTTGATTGTTAGGTTCGTCATATGTATAGTTATATGTATGTTATAGTGTATACAAGTATAAGGGATTAATAAGGTTTTCTGGTTGCATTGTATTGGTGTTTTAATGATGAAGTTAATATGTTGCATTGCTTTTTGTTATTTGATAATGTTCTAGGCTTCTACGCTTCAAATAGCCAATTCTTGGTAAAATGGTACTTTCACAATGATTCATGATTATTTTATTTTTTGTGTTTCTCAATTTTGGAAATTTTACGCCCACATCAGTATTAGGGGGGGGGGGGGCTCATCCCGAGTTGTGCCTGTAGTTAAGGATTTTCTATATCGGGCCATGGTGATATGTATTCACGAACGGAGAATTCTTTGGAGTTCAGAATTATGAATTTTTTTTTTCAGTTTTCGAATATGTTTAGAAAATGATGTATAAATCTTAATTTATCGTTTTTGAAATGTTGGCGGTCTCTTTACCATTGCCAGGATTAGTCTTCTTTACGAAAATTATTTTTAAACTTTTATTTATTTTTTTTTTTTTTTGGGGGGGGGAGTGTTCGCACAAAGTTTAATGTATATATACGCATTTTATTAGATTAAGTTTTCATCAAATTTTTATTTCACAAACTTTCTTTTGTTATAAATTCGCTTTCACTTATCTGAAAGGAATTAAATTCAACATATAAATCATAAAATGTTCAAATAAGTAACTAAACTGTTTTAAGGTGATAGTGGACTTTCAAATTACCAAAAATCAAACAAAAATTGGATTTTCTTTTGGGGTGTATTAATATTTTAAAAATATGTAAACATTAGAATAAAATGCATTTAAAATATATAATGAAAATTAAAATGAAAACCTGATGGCTTTAGAAAAGTAAATAATGAAGGTAGGTGAAAAATAAATCTTTTAAATGGCTTTTTCAAAATGCGTAATTTCCAGATTTGCAAGTCTTTGAAATGCTCCATGCGTCATTATTTTTGACTAGATTTTATAATATTTATAATAAGGCTTCTCTAATACATAAAAATAGTTATGTATCAATTACCGGTTTCGACACCATTCAGATTATCAAAGTTTCACTTAAGTGTAGAAAAGTACAAAAATTTCCCAAAAAATTCAGAGTACAAGCATAAAAATTGTTACTAAAAATTAACTATTCAATGAAAGCCCAAAATAATACATAACTCTGTTCAAAATGTATTTATAAGCAATATAAATGAAAAAATTAAGGGGGAAAGTTAAAAATTGGATCGCAAGGAGCATTAAATAAATAAATAAAAATTTGAATTTTTTGAAATATAAATTTAGAAAAAATTTATAAAATTTTATAAGGCTTTTGATATAGTTATACTTTAATGAATATATAATGTCCACGATCCCCTTAAAAAATCAGTCATTTTTCAATCTTTTTCCTTTTATTGATGTACATTAATGCAGATTGTTGGTTTACTGTTTTACGAATTTTTTTCAAAAGGAAGTTTCTAAGTACTTCGTTAAAAGACTGGACTGATACATGATTTGCAAACAGAGAGAACAACGTGTCTTATCGTATAACACCCAACGAAAAGAAGAACGTCTGAAAGTTTCCTAATTTATTTTTGAGTCAGGTCATCTATTCTTAAACTTTCACATTCGAATAGCATAATAATTATTTTCTACAACTTTTTTTATGGGTTCCTTTTATAATATTTTTGGACAGGATAGCGTAAATGGAAACCATGAGACTTCATGAAAGCTATACTGATGCAAATAAATTCTGAATCTAACAACTTAGAAGGTTAAATATGGTTGGAAAATGGGAACTTTATATGCAGCAATTTACTATTCTTTTTCTGTTGTAGAGAAAATTTAACAGCGTTTAATCCCCTGACAATGTTTCAGAGACGGAAGTATCAAGATGCGAATATATCTAAAACAGTAATACGATGTAAATGTCCCTCCAGTTCCAGTAGTTAACCGAAAAAACTAAATCTAATGCAAACACCGACGAATTTGAAACCTTTTTTTTTCTTTGCAATAACCGGATTTCTAGATACATGAACAGAGACAAAAACGATTGCATTTCGTTGCTCTGTTAAGTAAGAAATCACCATTTCCACATCATACCCATACTCTACACAAAAAGAGCTTGTCAGGTGAAGAAACTTTGAAAACAGCAGTAGGCTAGTTCAGAGCACAAATTAAAAATTCTAAAAAAAGGCGGGGAAAAGGCTGTTTAGAATATGCATAAAAGATCTACCACATATGCAAAGTATAATTAGGAAAGGATTTAAAAACTATATCTGTTTCTAATATGTGCCAAAAAAAGTTAGGAAGGGTCCCCAAAATTTTTCATGGTCAGTTTAATTTTGTAGGATAACAATTATACGAATTGTATTTTAGTTTCATGGGCATAGAAGCATAACTAGCAGATCTAGGACATTCGCGTGAGCTTCTCTTACATAGAAGCTTTGGACAGTATGCCGAATAGACCTCACGTTGCAAAATAAAACCTTAGCATAGCATTCCACACAAACTATCTGGTTTTTCCGTTCAACAAAACTTTTACCTTTCAGCGACGTTTTGTATTCTTTCCATCTTTCCATTCATAAAACCATTTTCCAATAATTACTCAAGGTTACTCCTGTTTCTTCGTAAAATTACAAAAGGGGGGGGGGGGAGATTTATCAGATATTAAGTAAACCGAATGACCTGTTTAGTGTTTATGCAAAATCTCTCTCAGGAGAAAGATGGCGTTTACGATCCCTTAAAACGCCCTAGTTTGGTTGTAATTAATTCAACTTTAGTCTTGTCTCTTCACTTTCTATTGTGATCACTATTTTCTGCTATGTTTGGAGCGAATTTAAATTAAAATCGTATAGTTTTACAAAAACTTAGAATATTTAAAGGTTATATACCCGAGTGTAATACACTATCTACCAATAAGTATTTGGACACCTTTGATAGAAAAGGAAAACAAAATTTATTCATATTCAATAGTTGGTAGAGCCCTCACGAGAAGCAATTACAGCCTCAACCCCCCGGGACATGCTTTCCACAAGTCATTGTGTGCCGGCTAGGGGTGTTTTCTTCCACTCGGCTTGGAGAAGACATGTAAGTTATTTCCCCGATTTAGGACGGTTGTTGCACCCCTTAATTCGGCTATCCAACTCGTCCCAGAAGTTCTCGATAGGGTTCAGGTCTGGGCTCTGGGCAAGCCAGTCCATTCGGTTAACCCCATTGTCACCATATCAATCCATGGCGGATCTCGTAACATGGCAGCTGGCGTTGTCGTCCTGGAAGTAACAAGTCCAACCCGTAATACTGCCACAACGTAGGAAGCACACTGTTATTCAATATAGGACATTTGGCGTCGGCTTTGAGCTTACCATGGTTTGGGATCAAGAGTCCCAGTCCATATATGGATCTGAATACGTATATATATATATATATATATATATATATATATATATATGTTATGTCATGTCAAAATTCTGACGCATTTTGGTACTTTTCTGTTTAACTTTTTACTGCTTGTCCAAGCGATGCAGACTGGGTCCGGCATGCTGCCAAAATTATAACTCGCGAGGTACGGAGGGTGGTTTTAGCGTTTGAAATTTTGCTTTCCGGAGGACCGTTATGGAGGAACGTAATTCTACGTTAATAATCATCTACATTTAATTGTTAATTACATCAGAGTATTTAAAACTATGAAGTATTAAAAAAAATACATCTACCTTTAGTTCTAGCATATGATAAAAAGCGTCAAAGCATTACCGATTATAAATATTGCCGACTTCCAACAAACGTCCTCACATATATCCCCCCCCCCCCCCCTTTCTCATTGCACTCGGTATTACCTTAAGTGAATCATCGGGCTGGGGTAAAAGTTATGAGTACTTAATGCTCCCTAACAAAGAACGCGAAACAATTTCGGGCTCAACGTTTCGCCCGATAACACATTCGCACACGAATCGTCGCATTTCTCCAGTTTTAATCACTCTCCCGCTCAGTTTACGCCCGCATTAATTCGCGGCAGACAAAGGCCACTTTCCACAGAAACTCGCCTCACTCGCAGAATGATCCTAAAAGGTCCTTCCCAATAACCACGCTTTAAAATTCATAATAATTCTCCTCTCTCTCTCCCTACCACCGAATCAAACTTTTGTTATCGCCGTGCACAACAAGGTTATTACAACTACCTGGGTACGGCACGATAAAATGGCAGCGCTGGATTTTACTGCCAACTGCACTCGTAAAATTAAACCAAATAACATCGAGAGGGAAAATCGGAATCCGGTGTTGTTTTACGAGGAGGGCCCCCGGAGATAGGCGCGCGCGGCACTGGGGATACTAAACGCCTCATCAAGATTCAAAAGGAATTAATTTGGCGGACAGCGATCGTTTCCTTCAGGGTCCGAATAATCACGTTCCGAGAAACGTCGTGGATCACTCCCTGCAGAAATGCAGCGACAAATGCCTCGTGTGTTGAGGGACTGTTCACAGGCTGCGACAAATGCTTCGGACAGTGTTGGGCATTCGTTATGGGGACTCAGGACGGAGAAAACAATTTTTCCTTTTAATAAATACATTGCATGGCAACGTTTATATGTTTTATCCAGAGTATGCATTATGAAAAAAAAAATTAAGATATACTTTGGTGCACTGTCGCCCTCATTTCGATATTGGGGGAAGAGTGGAAGGTTTGAATACTTCATTACATTGTCGGGGGTATCACCACAGGACAGACACTATCGGTAAAGAGCAGGTTCTTGTCAAATTGAGAAAACTCTTTTTGAACTTTTCTAAATCCTCCCGTGGTCTCAAGTATCATACTTAACTGAAGCAAAAGACTGATTAACCCTTCAGCGAGCGCGCCCGTGTACAAAGTGCAACATTTTCGTAATTTTGCATGGTTTGTTTTTACAAGTAAAGTTTGAATGTTCTAAGCAGTTTCTATTTATAGCTACACCCTTACTAATGTAGGTCTGATTTTCTGACACTTGTATTCCTTTCCATTGATTGGTTGTCGTGATTTAACCGTGGTAAACCAACGATTATACTGGATTACAATACGACAAAAGGAGGAGTTGATGTACTCGATAAAATGTGCAGCTATTACACAGTATCCCGCATATCACGAAGATGGACAATCTCATTGTTTTTTAGGTTTTGGGACATAATAGGAATCCATTCGAAAGTTTTCCTTGGATTCAATAAACCGGACAGTTTTGAAACAAGGCGATTTATCTGCATTCTTTCACCTTTAATTATAAATATATCTCATATAAACACTTTATATCTTGTCATAAAACTCAGAATTATTATTTTCAATTTGAAAAAAAAAGTTTATTACAAAAGGAATAATCAAGGTTGAAAGAGACGTTGCACTTTGTGCCACGCGCGCCTGTTGGTGTTACAAAAATTGGCGCGCCCGCTGAAGGGTTAAACACTTAAGTGAATGTAACTTATTTTTGTTACATACATGCAAGTTCACAGATAAATGCGCAAAACACCTTCGAATTACATCGTTCCTAATTTCCAAACACAACACAATACCTGGATCATTATCCGATTAATTTGCATGTACCTAAAATATGCTTCCCCTCAAAATATTCTCAAAACAATTCCAAATCAGCTCCTGAGCGAGGGTATTATATAAAAAGACTTAAGATCAAAATTTCTTTGAAAAAAAAAGTTGTAAGTTTATTACACGCGTGCAAGTGAATAAGCTTATTTCCAGACACATCTGCCATGATCATTATCAGATTGACCTAAATGCACAAAATATCAGTGAAAATTCAACATAAAGAAGCGTTGCATCTGCCATCAATTGACAAAAGGCTTCTTCAGCAAATGTTAACACACCTTTTCACAAGACTTTCTTACATTATTACAAATATTAGAAGAAAAAATAAACCATTAGCGTATATCCATCACGCTTACAACCGTAAGATTTCAAAACTCGGACCTTATAACTTGCAGCCCCGAGTGTGCAACTGAGAAGCGTGAACTGGTAATGACCTTCGGCTTACTGTCCAAAGCTGCCATGTAAGAGAGGTTGACGCAAATGTCCTTAATCTGCTAGTTATGGTTCTATACTCATGAAACTAAATTACAATATGCTGTATAATTGTTACCTTGCATAATTATACTGACCATGAAAAGCTTTGGGACCCTTCCTAACTTTTTTGACACAAATAAGGAACAGATGTAGTTTTTACAAAGATCGCCAGCGCATCCAGCAGGGTTAGGTTTCATTCTGATTATGGGTACCATCATGGCACAGCCTACAAGTACCATAGAGGCAACAAAATTACAAATACAATTTTACTTAAATTTTTATCGGGGGCAAAGGAAACTGCACACAATTCACCTCATTAAGGGAGAAAAACCAAGAATCTTCAAAGGTTCGTATTGAAAGTTTTTGTTCTTACTAGGGTGTTTTATGACATTTTATCATACAGCAATCGAAATCCCCCCCCGCCCCCAAGCAGTTGGAAAAGTTTTGTGTTTTTACTAATGGGGGCTTGATTAACTGCAGTTTGTAAGTCACTGACAAAAATTTACAGGAATTTAGAACTTAGATGTCTGCTACAACATGCTGAGTAGCCCATAACAAAAGTGAAACCTAGATCCATAGTAAGTAAATTTGTCGGAGATGTCTATCTTTTCATAAGCATCTCCACTTAATAACGTGTGTTTATGAAATTTTATCATGTTTAAGTTGACCGTATTCCGTAAAGAAATGTATGCAATTTTGAAGGGTTGTCATAAACATAAAGGTATCGATCCAAGAAACTCGCCAGCAGAAGTCCTCCTTCCAATAAAAACATTTAGAATCTGTTATCGAAATTAAAAACGATCCAAAACTAAAAGATTGGATGCGGGAACAACTAATTGTATTCTTCTACAAGAGTGCAATTCCCTCTCTTTAGTACATTCCAAGTTATGAAGTCCCATTAATCTGTCTGGGTTAGCTCTGTCTGAGATTTAATGAAATTTGAACAACAGTCACAGGTTGAAGCTGAAACTATTGTAATTTTAATAATAATTCCAGAAAATTTTTAGTTTTTTTTTTGTTTTGAACTATTGTTTTAACGCAAATCACTAATATACTGTTGTATACTATAATTTTCCCTGGTATAAAAGTGTTAAGGTGTAATCAGATTTATTGACTCGGCAGTAATGGTTACTTGGTCACTGTCTGTTTAACTCAGATTTTCTGTTTTTCGTAGAATTAATTCTTGTTTTTAATTTCCAGTTCTTTTTTAGAGAGCTTATATATACATAAAAGGGTAATACAATTACATAAATATTTCTAATTTTTAATTTTTCACATGTTATTAAAATGGGTGTTCTCATAACAAAGGTTTACTTATCTTTTTTTTTTTTTTTGCCAAATATGATCAACCCTCATTGAGGTAGCACAAAAAACTGTTAAGTAATTGCCGTAAATTACCTTCGCCATATAACCATACCTTTGAAGAAAGCATTGGAGGGGATAGCTCCAAATTTCATAGAAAGTTGTTATGAAAGCTACCCAAAATCTCAGTCGAGATTATTTTTTAATTCGGGTGAGCCAATTTGTAGCCTTATTTTGGGGATCTGCTATCCAATGACTTCAGGGTTAAAGTCTTTCTCCCTTTTGTTGAGACAAATGTTATATGATCGGGAACACTGGCAAATGAAAGACTGTCAGTTTAATTCATTTGACTAAGTACGAAACAAAACATTTTGTGTCTGCACAGGAAAAATAAAAATCTAAAACTGTCATCAATAAAAATTAAAAAAAGAAAAACCTGTAAAGGGGTTTGATAATGGGAATGTTTCTATGCATCCTTCTACAGAAGTGGTTCTCAACCTTTTTAATAGTCAACATCCCCTTGAATCTGAAAATAAGCTCTCGCACCCCCTTGAAAAATATATTTCTATTTTTTATTTAGCAAAAGACATTTATTGCATAAAAAATTAATACATTTACGATACATACTATATTATTACGTATAAAACAATATCTACATCTTTAATGGCTACGTTGTTGTTGTTTGTTCATAGTTATCCTTTTCAAACGAGGCACTTTATTTTTAGGCGGCAATTTTCGTTAAAAATTTAGAACCTTCTTTGGCACCCCTAGAAATGCTCTCTCGCACCCCCAGGGGTTCCCGCACCCTAGGTTAAGAATCACTGTCCTACAGGAAAGCTTGCCAAGTATAAATATGAATCGTCTTAGGGCCCGAGGTAACCTACTGATAGCGCGTCGGATTTCGATGCTGAGGATGCTCCGACCGAATCTCGACAAGTGCCATCAAACACCTCCGTGTCCAGGCCAGATATGGGCACATTTATTGCATACACAGGAGAGTCCCTCTATGAGGTGAGAGAGGTTGGCAGAGGGTACGATCCCCCTAGATGTCACCCCTGGGGGGTCCTCGATCAAAATTGTGGTGGCACCTGGCTAAATTGGTCTCCGACCCTTGTGGTGCCATTTTAAACCGGAGCCGCACCCCTCAGCCCGCTAGCCTATACCTGGTCTAGGAGGGGGGGGGGTGGCATTAGAAAAAACAACAACAACATAAATCGTCTTTCGATTCCGAAATTAAAATAACTAAAAGTTTAACTCATTGAAATCCTTAAATATTAATTTTCCAACAGCATATTTCTGTCTCCATTCCTAAATATACAATTCATATTTTTTTTTATAGGATAAATTAAGAAACGTAATATTGTCAAACCTCCTAGTTCCATCTCCCAATTGTGTCTTTTATTCATTGTGAATTAATAATATCTGAAAATAAGTTCTTACATAAATATAAAATCCAAATAATTCTTTCATAAAAAAATATCTTTTTAAGAAGATGCATATACACTTTGCATATCGCTATTAATATGTATAAAAAACATCACAACATATTTAAAATGCATATTTACCCAAGAATCTCTGGAAAGCGTGGAGACGCAAAACTGTACAAACAGATGCGACAAACACCGTATTCTTTGGGATGGTAGAAAAAAAAACTCCATTCATTAGTCAAACAAATAAAGTCGAAAGAAAACACTATGCAAAGCTGCGATTACAAGAGCGAAACGTGTTCAAATTCACTTTTAACAAATCGAAAGGAAGAAGGGAATTAGAAATTAAACGAGTCGAAAAAAAAATACTTTTCAACTCATAGAAATACGGGGTGTTAAAAATAAAAACTCCATTTATATGAAAATCGTCAGTTCACGCTTGGTTTTGTTTCATTTGTTTAACTTCTGTTGAAAGATCATTTTGGTAGGGGGACATATTAAAAAGCGTTGTTTTTAGGTCGGATTTCGAAAAAGTTTAGTAGCATTTGTTATTGAATAAAATAAATTGAAAGGATATTAATTAAATTTGTTTAGAATGAGTATTTATGTATTTTATAAATGTTAAAGAAGAACACCATGATTTCATGTTTATTGTAATAGAATTTTTTTCAGCATTAATCATTAAAACTTTTTTTACTCATGCAACGTGTTAAACATAAAAAAAATACTGTGGGAAGTTCTTCCTTCAAAAAATAATATCATAAAGCTTTAATCTTATATTAAGAATAAATAGTTTATTCCAAAAATATTTTGACATGTTTGACTCGTAGACAAACTTTGACTAGTAAAAATATTAAAACCTTTTTCATAACCATAATAGGTCCCATATTTCTCGACTCATTATTAGTTGGTTGTAGGGGTCCATTTCCACTACCTTATATACTTATCTATGAGATGGAATATTAAATGCATTTTTAAGCCTCAAAAAGGCTAAAGTTAATTATTTTACAAACATTCTTATACGATCTTAAAAGGTTGCACAATTTAAAACTTGATGGGAATTTCAGTAAATCAGAAGATAAATATGATCACCCAATGCCTTCTTTATCCCAATTTAAAAGAATTTTAAAATGTTTCTCATGCTGCTATAAGAGGAACTAATTATTTCAAAAGAGCAGCCAACTTTCTTTTGCAAAGTTTTGCATTTATCTGAAATCTAAAGACCTATTCAAAGCCATTAAATATGTTTTTCAGAATAGTTCGGGGGAGCTTTTCAACTGCATATAGATACAAAATAAAATTATCTTCATTAAAATAGCCCATTTACTTTATCTTTATGGTGAAGTTGCGGTTGTACTTACATAAATGCAAAAAGAAAAAAAAATGCTTTGGCATCACTTCTTTAGTATTTTTTTCGGCTTTTGTTTTTTTGGCTTGCATTTGCTTTCGGCGATTGCTGCATTTGTGCATCCATACTAAATAGTAGAAGTATTTTGAAGCAGAAGTATTTTGAGAAGCTTGGCTTAACTCTCCCGTGTTCGAGAATGTAAATAATTTTACCGAAAGTTTTTACAAACTTCACAAAAAAATTTACGTTGGATGTTAAAGTAATTAAAAGCAAAACTCCCTTGCTGGTCGCCAGTGTTTTATAATTGGTAGGACCATTCATTTGAGAGAAGGTATGAGCCCCGGCTTTCGGAGAAACTCGTCATAAAGCAAGCATTGCAGAAAAAAGGAATGTATTCAAACTAGAACAAATTTTCTCTGTAGTCATATTGAAAATATGCTATCAACAAAGAAAATTTAAAATAAAAAGGACTCTACCGGTGTTCTATAACTGCCTGTTTGGGCTAAAAAGGGTAAATGATTATAAAAAATAACACCTCGGTAAGTATTGTAATATAAACAGACAAAACCTGATATAAATGCTTGAGGCTTTAATTGATATCAGGGATTTTACTATAAGTCTGACTGAATTCTATCCAAACATACACACAATAACTGTTGACATCCTTTCTATCAAGTCAAAACCTTGAATTTTATGAAAATTGGCCCGAGGCTAAATATTCTATTATTTTTTAAATAATATCCTACTTTGAAATCAAGGGAAATACGTTCAATAACAAAACTGAACATCGTTCATAACGATGTTTATAAACATGATATATTCGATACATCATGTTACTATATCCCCGTAGTTGTTTCTCTTACACATGAAAATTTTGAAAAAATATACCTTGTACTTATTTCATAATAATTACATAAAGATAAAAGATACTTAAATCCGCACTAATTTATTAAGGTGACAATTAGTATTCAACCAACAAGTTAATTCTTCGTCAGGCCGTCATATCAGAGACGGTTGTCTCACAGAAAAATTCCGATTGCAACCAATAATCTGTGTGACATCTTGAGTCAAAGAAATGATTATTTACTACAATTTGGGGGTTTTCTTATGAGACGATCATCTCCAATGCTCCTGGCTAGATAAACTAGTTTCAAGAAATTGTCGGAAAGAAGCTAGTTGACTTCTTTATTAATTATAAGGGACTAAAAAGCCTTGAACCAACTTATTCTACTCAAACATCTTATTAATATCAATTACATTTTAACGTAAGATTTCGTTCCTCCATAACGGTCCGCAATAAAGCAAACTTTCAGACGTCCGTCGTCGCGAGTTATAATTTTGGCAGCGCAACAAACCAAGTCTGTACCGCTTGGGCAAGCTGTAAACAGTTAAACAGAAGAGTATCAAAGTGCGTCAAACCAAAAAGGAGGTAAGCAACGATAAATAATCCTACGTTAATAACCCGCGGTAGTTTCGTTAGAAGAGACTACCTGAATTTTTTTTCTTTCTCTGGTTCTAAAACCAGTACAATAAAATATATACATGTAAGCAAGCATTATGTGAAAGAGAATAGTATGAAGTTAGAAAATTATAGTTAAAAATTAGAGATTTTACTAACTGTTAACATTGAAAATATATGTATAATGTGTACATGAATATGATACGTTACTATTTCAGTTCAAGGTTGGATACAAATTTAAAAAAAAAAAATAAATAAGAAGAAAAAATTGTTGTGAACTAAGCTTAAAATAAGGATATATCACATAACAAGACCCCATCCTGATTTTTCTGCAGTCATTGAACCGTAGCCTATTCAATTTGAACCTGCCCCCCCTGCTTTCATTTAATTCTCGCAAAAGACATGAAACCGAAGGAGTCCAAAAAATATCATTTACATACGTATTACTTACTCCTTATGCAGATCAGGATAAATAAAACCCGACTTGTTTTCATCGAAGCCATCACCAAAGGAGAAAGGAGAATTTTTAATTCCGCAGTTTTTCTCCTCTCGAGTATGCTAATTCAGCCGAGCCAGGGAAAAAAAAAATTGGCTTTTAAAATTTGCTTTGCAGAGAGAAAAAGGGATATTGAAAGCCCTTGCGCATTGAAATACGGTGTATTAAGGGTGTATACATTTCCATGCATATTGTCGGTGTTTTTCGATTATTAGGAACCAGCTGAAGGAGAAAATGGTGCTGAATCTTTCAATGAAGTGCTAATAGCTTTCAAAAGTCGATTGGACGATCGCTTCTATTCATATATGCATATGAATGTTACATCATACGAGAGTGTCTTTCACAAGGATTGCATTTGTATTATTTACAACAGCTATGTTTTGTGGGGAGTATTTGTTGTAAAGATGCGATGCTTCGAAATTACTGCAAACATGTCTTTATGTATAGTGGTATTCAGAAGCTGTGACACACACAACACACATAAAAAAAGAAAAAAAAAGCCATGAATATAAAAAGTATCATTTAATAAGTAAGTTTTTTTTGTACCATGACTTTTCAACAATGTTCAACAATCAAGCTGAAAACTGAGTAGTTATGACTATTGTTGAACAGTTTTTACTACTCAGCACTCAGTATGATAAACATTTTTGCAATATATAGTTAGAGAAAGAATCTCACAGATTTTGGATATATATCTACTCAGCAAAATAACAATTTAAAAAAGGTCTTGGTCACGCTCTACACTTGTCTTTGTTGAATCTCGTGTGACAAAAACATATTTTAAAAAAACTAATATAACTGTGTTTTCAGTGTAAAGAGTGTCAAGTCCAAAATCGTAGTTTTGAGAAAAATGGGATTGAAAAAAAAAACGACCTTTGTAAAGTCGTTTTTTTTAGTTTAATTTCCATTTTTTAACGTAAATTTTTTCAGTTTTATTTTTGTTGAGTAAACAGTGTTAAGTTCTTGATTGGGACACAACCCCTTTAACACTAATATGTTTGTGTTTTGTTTCACACATCCTAAATTTTCCCTGATGAATAAAAATATTTAGGAGTCGAATTGGACTTAACTTTCTGTACTCTACAGTAGCCCTTGATTTTTTAAACATGCTTGACTCAAAATGCATGCTTGAAAAATCAAGCAATCATCAAATCGAGCAACGACATGTCATAACTCATTTTAGCTCATTTTGGACTCAGTTTGCTGTTCAAAGGGTGTTATTTGTATTTCATTTAGGTAAAAATAAATGATCATTAAAATTAAAAAAGAGCAGGATTTCAAAATTATACACTTCTTATTAAAACATTGAAAATTATAAACTTCATTTAATTTATCAAACTAAAATAGAAAAGAAAAGAATCAGAAGGTGGGAGCCTGGACCTCAGGTAATATTTGTACCTTATTTAACAACATATTTTTTACAAAATATAAATAAAAAAATGGTAAATATGAAGAACATGATACGGTTTCTCGCCAAGCCGTTTTACCCGCAAAATATTTGGCTTGTTTTGTGGGTTTGCCAGAAAGAGCAGTGTTAATTTACTATATTGTTACTATATTGTTCTTCGATTTGTAATGTAACATTGGCGCCATATCGCTACAGGTTGGCTACCGTATCATGTTCTTCAAATTAAAAAAAATATTAAAAATTTGCAATTATAGAAACTTTAAAGCGAATTTAATTAAATAATTCAATACGATGAAAATTTACTTCAATGTGCCCGCTACCTCCCCCCCCCCATCCGTCCCCTTTGGGTCGTGATCCACAGTTTGGGCCCCATTGCCCTAGATCAGACCTTGATATTTCGCTTGGGACATATAAAATAAAAGAAAACCCATTTAACTAGTTGGTTTATCAAAACAACCAGACAACAACATGTCGATGCTTGCTTGAATAACTTAATACATTTTTTTTCACAAATTTGAATTTCAAAAGTTTTTTGATCTGTTTATTCGCGCGTCTATAATTATGATGGAATAGCACTACATCATATTTGTCAAACAAACAGGATCCTTTGCATATAAAATGGCGCAAGATTCTATATTAATTTCCGTGTACTTATCAAACGCAAAAACACAATTTTCATGCTCTTCGTTATAATACATCAACGAAAGAAGGAAACTCAATGGCTAAAAACATATGACTCTGTTATCATAATTGTTAAGTTCAATGCTTTCCTTAATGTTTAGGAAGATATTTCTTTGCATTTCATTTTCATAATTTAAGTCATACTAAGTCGAGTCGAAAGTTTACTTTCTGAAAAAATGCATCTATTGTAGAAAATAAAGCAAATATTCTTCAATATACTGCTTTTTAAAAAGTTCTATTTGTGTATTTCTTTTTTGACTTAAAAGGAACAAGAGAAAACTCATTTTAAAACGAAAAAAAAAGTTCATTATTCTCTAATCGTTACCAATAAAAAAAATAGTCGTAAAACTTTTGATAGATAAGAAAACAAATTAAAATAGAACAATTAAGATTCAAGATTGTTTTATTCTATAAAGAAACCAATATTTTGACCTATTTTGGTGTTTTGAAGGTGGTACCTTGAACTTATAAAAGATTGCCCTTCCAAAACAGTGTGTAAAGTTATCGTATGTCATCCTTAGAAAGTTCCATTTAGATGCCCCAGAAGTGTAGAAATAGGCCAAAGGTTACGGCATCCACGCTTGAGGACACCTACATGGAACCAACCTACGTTTACAATGCCACCTACAAGTTTAATACAGATATATTATTAAGAACTGCAGAAATTAGATTGCGATTTAAAGTTACAGGTTGTAACCGCCTTTAGTTAATTATCGAGCGAAAAATAGTTTTCTTTTCCAAGTTCTCGAAAAGAAGACAACCAAATCCAAATCAGATTTTGGCAATTTTCAACGCAGGCCTCGCACTTTTACCCATGTTACCCCTTATCTCAGTTATCTTATAGGAGCTCTTTTTTTATTTAGTGTGTGTATGGGGATGTTCTATGAAAGTGACATCAAGTGTCATCGAAGTAAGGATATTTAACTGCATTTGGTCTGGCCCTTTCTAGACAGACCAATACTGCTTAACCCTAACAGAGTGGTGTATTACTCTGCACCCATGGAATTACGGTTGCTGCGTCGTGAGTTCAACCCCTGTTGCTTGGATAGTTGCTAAATTTCTCTGTAGTGTCCTTACCAGGTAGCTTAAATACGAAGCCAATGCCTGCTGAGATTTCTCCATGGAATATATTCTGACCTTCGGCACTTGCTGAAAGCTATTCAGTAACTTATATCGAATATTGATGTCAATGAAGTATTTCGAATTTAGCAAACTATGTGAAAAATGAGTCAAACCAAATGGAGGAATGATGTTTGAAGAACCTTTTTATGAACGATAATTGGCAGTTACTTTTCAGAAGTCGGTGGCATGTATTTACACACAACACGGCTCCGAATTTGGTAAAAGATCAGTTACAACTCAAAGCCGAATATTATATGTGCCATTTTCCCAACCCCCTTTGTTCCTTACAACGAGTTAAGTTTTCGGGCTAGTCAAAATTCCCAAACAAAGCAATTTCTTCGAGTTTAAAAATTCATAATTTGTCGATTTCTGTAAAAAAAAAAAATGCTTATTTGAATTCCCAATCACAGAATGCCGGCATTCGATAATCCTTTCATCACAGAATGCTTCAAAAATAAAAACCCGTTTTGTTCCCCAATCTCTAGGAAAATCCCTTTTTATTTCCCCCTTCCGCCTCTCCCCACCGAAGTCAGATTCCCTTTCGCAAATAAACTTCATTGTTGGGACGCTAATCTTTTTGCGCCTCTGCTTATAAGAAGATTAGGGAAAAGAAAAGGGCGCAGACACAATAAAAAGGCGCGAAAAATCTTTGTTTTGTGAAGGCGGATGAGAACTACAGCTGGCTGCCTATTAACAGACTGTTGTGCTCATGAAAAAAAATTACCCTCTCTAGGACAACTGATTCCCCTCTTGTTCATTGAACAGGGAGTGTATGGAAATTAAAATTTCCGAGGAAGATTTTTCGTAGGTGTTCTTTGACTTAAACGTACCTTTGACGACAACTTTTCGAAATCTGTCTAAACCATATATTAGTCCATATATCTGTCTAAACCATATATTTTCCTTTCTGAACAAAGTTTAATTTGTGTAGTTACATCAGTTTTAAAGAGGCAACTTATTGGTGAGGATAAATCTTTCCCCAAAACATATCTAACCTCACTGGAAGACTTGATGCAAGGCATTAGTAGTCGTACTTAAGTTTCGAATTTCAAAAAGAAAGTTTTAAAATTCAAACCTTATCAAATTTAGAGATCTTCCTTTCTGAACGTCCTTCTGAACTTCCTTTCTGGATTTTCCTTTCTGAACAAAGTTTAATTTGTATAGCTACATCAGTTTTGAAGAGGCAACTTGTTGGTGAGGATAAATCTTTCCCCAAAATATTTTAAAACTCACTGGAAGACTTCATGCTAGGCCTTAGTAGTCGTACTTAAGTTTCGAATTTCGAAAAGAAAGTTTCAAAATTCAAACCTTATCAAATTGGGAGAAAAAATGGTCACGGTTTAAAAGGAAAAAGTAAATGCTTAGTTTATAAATTAGTTCATATATAATCTCCTCTCCAACACTGTCTTGCATTATTCAATCGGAGATAATTTCATGACGCTACTTATAAAAGGAATTGCGATTTTATGTCAAAACTGTGATAAAGTTGCCTTAATATTTTAAGTAAATTGGACCCTTCCCTAGCCATACAAAAAGTGTAATGGATTTAAATGGGAATAGTTAAATTATATTTTTACTAACTTCTGCTTTTGTCCTAGTTTTTCTATTCATAGTTTCATACTTATTACCTTTACAAAAAGCTTTTCTGCCTTAGATGTCTGTTTTCAGTTAAGACTTTAACTTGAGGAGTTAAGCAATTTTTGACTCAAATTTTATAATTTTATTTTGGGGGGGGATATTTTTTGTGCGCATCTCATGCATTCTAAGTTGACAGAGAACTTAGCACAGAGAAATTTTCGGTACCAATTTACAACTTGAAGCTATTTTCCTTGTAAGAATTATTCTGTGTTAGTTATTTTTACCAACAATGTAGATATATTTTTGAAAAACTCCATATTCATTGATGAGAAATCAAGCCGGATCTTAGAAGAAGAAAGTTGAATTTATGTAATACTCATTTCCTTTCTCGTTTAAAAAATTTTTTTTTTATTTTTTTGTGTGTAGAGGGGTTTTCGATTATGGAAGGTAAAGTCTATACTATGCTTTATATAAAGACTTAGTTTCTTTATGTAAAAGTATTTATTTTATTCACTATTGTAGAGAAATAATATGTCAAGAGATGGCGCTGTAAGCCCATCGGTTTGATTTTATTCTCAAATGTTTAGAATTCGTTGTTCTTGTTTTTTGATAGAGTGTTGAATCAGTTGTCAGAATGTAGATTTCTTTGAAAGGGATTAAGATCCCATAATATGTCTATTCTTTCGAATTTAGTTAATGTAGAGGCTTTCCAGCCTATTATTATCTTCTTGTAAATATGTAAATATATTAAATTCATTAAAAAATATGTAAAGATGATTTAAACTTTGCACCACTTTCGTTTTGAAGATTTCTCACTCCTTTGTTTAGTTTCTAGTAGAATATAGTAGTTAAATTTCTTCATGGTGCATCGGTCTCGCGAACCTAATAGTTTAGTATAGAGTAAAAATATTTAGTAATCGTTGTGTGTTCGTGATTATTTCAAGCAATTGGATAGCATTTTATGCGAAAACTGCCAAAGGTAAAGTTTTTGATACTTTATTTATTATGGATGTCAAGGCGTTAAACAAAAGAAGAGCTACTTTACGTTCTTCCATCACGAATATCGTTAAAAATGTTGATAAATTGATTGAAGACCAGGATAAATCAGGATTGGATGATTGTTTTGAACTTTTAAGTTCGAAAGAGATAGAAATTCGGGATTTAGATGAAAAAATCCAAAGTTTGATTAAAAATGAGGATGGTAAATTAGAATTAGATATTGTAACTTCCATGGAATATAGTGATACAATAATAATAACGAAATCAAAAATCAAACGTTATTTCAAGAACGTCGAATCTCAAAAATTGAACTTAAATATTTCTAGCGACTCGCATTCAGAAATCGGAAGTAAAAAAGAAAAAGAATCTGAAAGTAATGTTAAATTACCCAAAATGTCGATACAAAAGTTTTATGGCGATTGTAATGAATGGAGCAACTTTTGGAATTCATTTAAAATTACAATTCATGAAAATACAACGCTTTCAAAAGTAGAGAAGTTCAACTATTTAAAATCGTATTTAGGTGGAAATGCAGCAAGTTCTATTGATGGATTTTCGATTTCAGAATCCAATTATGATTCGGCTGTAGAGATTCTTACCAATAGATTTGGTCAAAGCCAGTTGATAATCAATATGCATATGTCAAATCTCTTGAATTTAAACCCTGTACAAAACTCGAATGATGTAACAAAATTAAGAAAATTGTATGACACAATAAATGTTCAAATTAGAAGTCTTTCCTCTCTCGATGTAAAACAAGAATCCTATTCTAACATGTTAATTCCGGTTTTGTTGAAAACCATTCCCAACGATATTGCTTTGGAGTTCCATCGTACTAATATAGATAGTCGAACTTTTAATTTAGACAATTTTCTCAAATTTTTACGGACTGAGATAGAATCCCGGGAAAAAATCTCCTGTTTGTCGCTTTCTCACAAATCAAAACAACTTCTGGAATCCAAGAACACATATAACAAATTTGACTCAAAGTATACGTGGAATTCTAATGTTAAAAGAAAAGACTAACAAATATTCAAAACAAAAACCGTCGGTTACCACACATGAATTTATTGCGACAACATTACCAAACCGGAAGTGTATTTTTTGTTCTCAGGAACACTTATCGGAAAACTGCGGAGTGTTTACAGTAAATGAAAAAAGAGACATTTTAAAGCAGAGCAATAGATGTTTTTTGTGCACGTCTTTGAAACATAAAATTGCATTTTGCCCTTATCGACAAACAAAGGCTTGTAGGATCTGTGGGGGCAAACACTATGAAGGTATATGTTTTAAATCAAACACGGCAGTCAAAAATTCGGAAGCTGATAAATGTGAGGTTTCTTTAATTTCAAAAATTGAAACACAAGTTGAACCACGAAGTGAAAAAATTGTTTCCGCCGTTTCGCATGTTAACAATGTGATACTTCTGCAGACCTGCACGATAAAAATTAAAGCAGGAAAAGAAAAAATGTTTGCCAGGCTCCTTCTTGATACGGGTAGCATGAAAAGTTTCGTCACACGCGAATTAGCTAACAAATTAAATCTCGAAGTAACTAGGAAAGAAAAATTAACTGTTTACACCTTTGGGAACACCACACCTATTCAAAGAAATTATGACGTGGTTAAATTGAGTTTGGAACATAAAAGTTCTTCTGACTCTAGAATAGAAGTTGAATTATTAGTAACGGATCAAATTTCAGGCTCAAACGTTCCGACTCCTAGATTAGAAGAAATTAGACAAATTCGACAACTAAAGAATTTGATACTCGCAGATTCCCTCGATAGTGAAGAATCAATTGGCATTTTAATCGGAGCAGACTATTATTATGATATTGTCATGGGACACATTAAGCGTTTGAATAAAAATCTTGTCGCAGTAGAGACTATTTTCGGTTGGTGTTTACAAGGAAGGGAGAGTCAGAATGAAGTCTCTCTATCATTCAATGTAATTGTAGGGGAAGATCTAATTTCTAAACAAATAACAAAATTTTGGAGTCTAGAAAATTCAGGACTTATTAGTGAAAAAGAAAATTTAGATTCAACCGAAAATGAAGCACTTAAACATTTCGAATCCAATATAACATACGAAAATTCTCGCTACAAAGTTAGATTACCTTGGAAACATGACACTTCAGATTTGAATGATAACTGGGAAATCGCAGAACAAAGGTTCGATCGACTTAGAAAACGGTTTAAAAGAAATCCAGATCTATTTTTTGAATATCAAAATGTAATACAAGATTACTTAAATCAAAATATCATAGAACGAGTAACAGATGTTCAAGGTGAAGAAAACGTTACATTTTACTTGCCACATAGGGAAGTTATACGCGAGAATCGAACCACGAGCAAATTACGTATTGTTTTTGATGCGTCATCGCATCCCCCAGGCTCGAATTCTTTAAATGACTGTCTTCATGTAGGACCCAATTTGTACCCTGAGATATTCGACATCCTATTAAGGTTTAGATATAATCCTATTGCATTCACTGCAGACATCAGACAGGCCTTTCTACAAATTCTCATAGATGAAAGAGACCGAGATGTAACTAGATTTCTATTCTCCGAAATTCCCTCTGATGAAACCATCCCCCCTAATATATATAGATTTACTCGAGTGTTATTTGGGATGAACTGTTCTCCGTTTCTGTTGGCAGCGACTATTAGATACCACCTGAAAAAATATAGAGAAGTCTATCCTACAACTGTGGACCTTTTAGATGACAATATTTACGTAGATGACGCAATCGGAAGTCAGCTGACAGTCAGAGAAACTTTGACTACGACTCTAGAATCGATCAAAATTTTCAAAGAAGCTAGTATGCATTTGCATAAGTTTCGTACTAACTCGAAAGAATTACATGAACTGTGGATAAAGGAAGGTATCGTTTCAGATGAAGATCCCGAAACTTTTGATAAAGAAAATCTCCCATTTAAAGTCCTAGGTATGGCGTGGGATAATTCTAACGATCTGTTGTATTTTGATGTTCGAAGTCTATTGTCATTTTTGTCTAAACCTATAGAAACAAAAAGATTTATCCTACAGGTGTTGGGTCGGATTTTCGACCCTCTAGGAATTTTAGGACCCTTCACTGTTAGAATAAAGTGTTTGATACAAAGGATCTGGTCATCGCGTATAGATTGGGATGAACCACTGCCAGAAGATTTAACCTCCCAATGGAGAAACTGGTGTGAGGAGATTCCTCAAATGGCCGAATTTTCTATCCCTCGTCATTACTTTTTCAAATTCTCGAACTTTGATGTCCAAAATATCGAATTACATTGTTTCTCAGACGCAAGCACGAAAGCCTATGGTACAGTTGCCTACTTACGTTTCACAACAAACAATAATGAAATTAAAACTGCCTTCGTTGCTTCTAAAAATAGGGTAGCTCCACTAAAAGCTCTCACTTTGCCTAGATTGGAGTTGATGGGAGCACTATTGTCAGCAAAGTTAAGTAACAATATTTTGAAATCGATAAAGTTAAATATACCTTGCTTTTTTTGGACAGACTCGACAATTGTTTATTTTTGGATCAGAAAACAACCGGCAACTTTCAAACCCTTCGTAAAGAATCGTGTCGAGGAAATTCAAAAATTGACCCCGCCTCAAAATTGGCATTACTGTCCAGGGGTGGACAATCCTGCAGATCTCGTATCTCGGGGAACGAAAATATCTAAATTAACGAATGAACCCATTTGGACCCAAGGTCCACGGTGGCTTCAGCTCTCTCCTGATCTTTGGCCAAAATTAGACCTTACAGACACAATTGACGAAACCAAACTTGAATATCGGAAAAAATCTACTGATGTACATCAGCTTGAATGTACTACCGTAAATATTGATGACCTCTTTGACTTATCAAAATATAGTAATTTAGAGAAACTGTTGAGGGTCACCGCTTGGATAAAACGCTTCGTTTCAAAATTGAGAAAATGTAGTAGTGTTGAGGGAACTCTAAAAACAGAAGAACTATTAGAAGCCGAAAATTTCTGGATTCGGTCTGAACAAAAAACGGTTTTTGCCGAAGAATATAAATCCTTAATAGAAGGTAAACCGATTGACAAGAACTCCCCTCTGTACAATTTTGTCCCATATATTGATGAAAAGGGAATCATGAGATTAGGAGGAAGATTAGAATTTTCTGACTTTACACTAGGTAATAAGCATCCAATAATTCTGCCTAAAAATTCTAGATTGACCTATTTAATTGTACGTAAACAACACGAGAAGACAATGCATGGAGGGACTGCTGCAACTTTGGCTAAAGTTAGATCTCGCTTCTGGGTCCCGAAAGGACGTCAGTTAGTCAAAAAGACTATAAAAAGTTGTTTAATTTGCCAAAAATATTCAGCCAAACCTGCAGACCAGATGACAGCGCCCTTACCTAAAGACAGAATCCTTGAATCACCCCCATTTGCTGTTTGTGGAGTTGATTTTACTGGACCGGTTTACGTAAAGAATTCAAAGGATACTCAAAAATCATACATCACATTATTCACATGTGCTGTAACCCGAGCTATACACCTGGAACTAGTTTCAAACATGTCGACAGAATCATTTTTACTTGCATTTCGCAGATTTTTGAGTAGAAGGGGAAACTGTAAAATCATTTATTCTGATAACGCAAAAACCTTCAAGAAGGCTAAAAAAGAAGTTGAGAACTTTTCTAGAATTTTAGAAGATGATGTGTTTAAAAATTTCATTGCCAAAGAGAGAACTCAGTGGAAGTTTATCATCGAGCGAGCCGCATGGTGGGGAGGGTTTTATGAAAGACTCGTAAGATCCGTCAAAAACTGTTTGAGAAAAGTTATAGGAAAAGCGTTGTTGACCTTCGAAGAAATGTCTACTCTACTCGTCGAGGTAGAAACTGTTCTTAATTCACGACCTTTGAGCTACGTTTATAATGAAAATGATGAGCCACAACCCTTGACTCCAATGTGTTTCCTGAACTTTGGACGAACTGATCCTACGTACCCTTTGACTTTCGCTGAAATCATCGGTATCGAAACAACAAGAAAGACTCTCTTAAAAAGAAAACGCTATCAAGAATTGCTGTTAAAACAGTTGTGGAGTAAATGGAAACAGCAATATTTGTTAGACCTTAGAACCGCCCATTCTTTAAAAAATCCTGACTTTCAACCCGAACTAAAATTAGGAGATGTTGTGCTGATTCAAGGAGATAGCAAAAACAAACTGTTATGGAAACTAGGTAAAATCATTAAAGCCGTTCCTGGACGTGACGGTAAAGTTCGATCTTATGAATTAAAAACTGGAAATGGGACTTTGAAACGAACTGCACAACACTTATATCCTCTTGAACTATATTGAACTCTAACGTTTATATATCCTTTTTTATTTTACTTAAATATTGAATTGAATAATTTGAAATGTTCTTTAGTTTATTATTCTTTTAAGTTTGAAGTTTCAAACTTCACTATTTGAATTGTTTAATAATAATTTTCTTTATATTTGCATTTATTTTAATAATAATTCCTATTACTTTTTAATTTGTTAAACGCTTTCCTATTTTATTTTAGATAGAACTTTATGCCTATTATATACTCTAGATATTGAAAAGTATTGTTGATATTGATGTGATTTAATTCAAGTATTAACCTATTGTTTATTCTCTCTTTTTTGCACTGTATTTTTGAAAAATCTGATTGATTAGAAATTTTGCTTTTTAGAAATGGGAATTTTTTGTTCATGATTGTATTGGAGTAGATGAACTCCTATCAGAGTTCAGGTGGGGAGTGTGTAGAGAAATAATATGTCAAGAGATGGCGCTGTAAGCCCATCGGTTTGATTTTATTCTCAAATGTTTAGAATTCGTTGTTCTTGTTTTTTGATAGAGTGTTGAATCAGTTGTCAGAATGTAGATTTCTTTGAAAGGGATTAAGATCCCATAATATGTCTATTCTTTCGAATTTAGTTAATGTAGAGGCTTTCCAGCCTATTATTATCTTCTTGTAAATATGTAAATATATTAAATTCATTAAAAAATATGTAAAGATGATTTAAACTTTGCACCACTTTCGTTTTGAAGATTTCTCACTCCTTTGTTTAGTTTCTAGTAGAATATAGTAGTTAAATTTCTTCACTATATACACTGACACGAGACTACATGCATAAACACCCATATCATAGTTCATGTATGCAGTTTATGAGCAGCTTAAATGCATATCATTTTTCCAATTCATTGCCTTCCAAGGACAAGCTTAATAAAAGTTGTTTTTCGCCGTTAAATTTTATATATAATATAAAATTGTCATTACCTTGAATGAATGACGTAACATGGAGTAGAGGTTTTTGCTGCTAAGCTCAGAAGCTGAGACCAACACCCGTGCTTTTGATGTTTGACTCATTAAGAGGGCAAGAGACCTTGAGCCACGAATTTTTTAATTTTTAACTCTATATACGAAATGAGAATAATTTGTGTTCTTTTTTAGTACAATTCAAGACCCTTAGAATTCAAAATAAGAATTTTTCGGAAGAATAAGGCCTGTTTCTCAAAAAAAAAAAATTCAAAAATACAACTATTCAAAAATACTTTTTAAAAATACTGAATTCCAAAATCTTTGAAAACCTTAACTTTTTTAATATAACTTTATTGTATATGTACTTGGAAGGCTAGAATTTTTAATACTGAATTCCAAATCTTTTGAAAACCTTAACTTTTTTAATATAACTTAACTGTATATGTATTAACATATTTGTGCATTCATTTTTATTTTGTATGAATCTAAGCCTATAAATAATAATTATTTTTTATTTCCCTGTTAATTTTATGTTTTTGCTTTAATTCATTGTCTTTAAATTAAAGAAAATATTTGTGTTTTTAAAGAATTATGCACAATTTTGGGGCAAACACTTCAATAAATAACCTTGAGAAATTTTAAAGAAATCAGGAGAAAATAAACTGGCATGGAGCCTTTTCAATAAAGTGTAGTATTTTTTAAGAACTTTTTGAAATGCGGGTTTTGTTCTGACAAAATGTTTATTTGTGAATTCTGAAGGTCGTCAATGTACTGGAGAATAATATTAATTATTCTCCTTTTGTAGTAGAGTAAAATATTGAAAATTTAAAAAAGCGAGGTTGAAGGTCCCTTGTCCCCTTAAGGGAGAGACGAAAAAGGGCTTGGTTGAAATCCGCTTCTTGCCTATTTCCCAACATATGCTGAGAGGATCGCAGAAGCATGGATGAACGGTGAGGTTTACCCCATAATTCACTATGCATTAGTGCACCTCTCCTATTTCCTTAAAGATGCTGTGTCCTAACCCTATTGGATGGCTCATCTCAATGTTAACCTGCGGAAAAAAATTGTTCAAGGATTGCAGTCTTGGATTTAAAGATTTTTTTTGTTAAAAAGTTGTACTCCTTAATAGAGAAAAAAATTTTACACCTTGGGGCATTTTTAGCTTTTTTTTAAATGTTAATATTTTAAAATTTAAATTATTCATGGAAAAAAATCTGGTATAGTGTGTTTTCAACGCTCACCAATTCCTTTGGTGGACGAAATTTATAAAATGAATCCTGTTGCAAGGTGCAGAAATGTTCAGGCTGTCTGAAAATACCATTTTTATTGGATTATTAGCATTTATGTAGCTGTAAAGAGTAGACAAATTTTATCCATAGGTTAACATTGAGTCGAGCGAATCTAATAGGGTATCCAATAGGGTGATATACACAGCAACCTTAATATCACCCACTCCTTATAGGTTATGAAGAATTCAGGTTAATGTCGATACTCGGCCAAAGCAGTTAACTCAAATTTTTCCATCCAATCGTATGATCGGTAATTCAAGAATGGACGATAACTACTTCTTGTTTTCCTGAGAATCTGAACAAAAGACTGCTTCTGATAAAATTTTTAGTCAATTTGCCATATTTAGAAATGCTCAAATATTTTAATTTTTCTTCATCGCTCTCGAGCCTCTTTACGATTTCTCTTTTAGCCGACACGTGGAAGTAAGTAATAGAACCCATTTCTCATATTAACGATCAGCTAGAGAAATGGATTAAAAATGGTCGTCGTTCTTAATGGCCACTATTTAAGTTCTTATCTTTTTTTCAAGTGATTTCCGGTCAAATATAGGAAGCTTTGGTTTTTGCCCTCGTTTTAAAGATACTCAGTAGATGGCATCTTTTCAGGGGGCGTTCCCTAAAAATTAGTCCAGACCTTAAAACTCGCCAAATAGCAGCTAAGAGGAACTAAAGCCTTAAAATTGTCAACGAACTGGTAGTCCCCTGGTCCGATTTTAACTCAATTTCTCTTTTATTCCATTTTTACTCGCCATGTGGCGTTAACTCCGGTAGCTCCGTAAAGTCCTAAACTAACTCGTATCTGCGCTACTCCGTGCGAGGTGGGATTGCATCGCGCCCGAGGAACGACAGAATCATCAGGTACTACGGTTGTTGGATGCTGATAAGGCGAGACGACATAATACTTTAGACTTATTCCATTTTTACTTATTCCAGGGTCATTTTATCTCATTCCAGGTAACTGAAAACTTTTAGTGTTTTGAAAGCATGCTCTTATTCGCAGATATGTAATATTATACATGGGGCAACAGAGAAGCTTCGATTTTTACTTTCGATTTAAAGATACTCAGTAGATGGCATCTTTTCAGGGGGCGTTCCCTAAAAATTTGTCCAAACCTTAAAACTCGCCAAATAGCAGCTAAGAGGAACTACAGCCTTAAAATTGTCAATGACTTATGGCAAGGTAGTCCCCTTGCCCAATTTTAACTGAATCTTGTTTTATTCTAATTTTACTTATTTCAGGGACATTTCAACTCATTCCGGGTAGTTTTAGTATTTTGAATATAATGCTCTTATTCGCAGGTACTTAAGATTATAGATGGAGCAACAAAGAAGTCAGCAAAAAGTTTGCACTGAAAACTTGCAAGTATAGACAAAAAGTTTTAACCTGTTGGAGATATATTATTAGAAAATTAAGAATATCGCTTAAAATTTCCAGACGTATGCCCTTAAAGACAAAATAAAATGATGTTCAGACAAAAGTGGAAAAGGAGAGAACTATTGGCTGCTGCTTTAAATCAAGTAACAACGTTTTTACGTTTAAATTGGCTTTCTTTTCCCTTCAATTTTTTTCCCTTTTCAAAAAACAACAAACTACAAAATGAGAAACTCATGTTGACATTCGCTGCTCTTACATTAATCCAGTTTTGAAAATAACTTCGTGTATCTATTTTTTCCCTCTTTTCTCTAACCTAATCTACGATTCTGAATTTAGAAGGTAAAAGAAAGGAAAAAAAAACAAGGCAAAAGCTTCTATCTTTAAATATTTAAATAGGCTTAAGGATGAAATGAGCTGAATTTGAAAGGGGAAGATATGGCTACTGATACATTTCATTTAATGGTGCAACATATTTTATTTTCACTTTTCCAATTTAGTTGCAGAAGTTTAAAAAAAAAAACCTAATCATTTGAATTTTTGAAAGGGGTAAAAATCAACGGGAGGCGAAGCTGCAGATGCAGGTTCTCTCACACTGCAGCAAGAAGTTCCAATTTCATTGTTTACAGAGAGATTTTGTATTTTTCAGAATTTATTTTTTTTTTTGCCGAGTGCATTATAGGGGGAAGGATAACTTTTTATTTAGTTATTTTAATTTGTGATCTATATCTGAACTGGTAAGTTGGAAAATAAAACGCTAAATTTTATGTTTAAAAAAACTTAATCGAATTAAATATTTGCTAACAAAAGACAAAGAGGCGCAAAATTTCCGAATTGGAAGGGTTTTTCTGAGAGCAATTAAACTATGCGTGCGCTTGATTATTTATCAAAGAACTAAATTAATATTTTAAATGAGTCGTTCATTTTTGCGATACATTTAGACTGAAAATTAAATTTTTCTCTTTGGTGTTTTTTTTAAAATCGTGTCAAGCTTAAATCTGCACAAAAGATCGTAGAGTTATATTTTAATGATCTTTCATTTACGTCACTGAAATTTTAAGAGTAAGCATCTGTAAATAAGGCACACATAAATTTCTTTTTAACGATATCCTTCGTGTATCCTGTGACAAAAATTTTATATAACATTTCAAGAAAATTTTATTTCTTTATCATGCACGCAAAACCTCCTTTTTATATGCAAAACAAATAGTTTTTATTCATTAAGGAAATTTATAATCATATGGAACAAATTAAATTATTTTTCTAATTCTGTGATGTATGAACTGGTCTTAATTTAATTTCGTGAAACTTCTAACAGGATAAAAGTTATCTTAGTCATCTCGACTCTTTTAAATCGAAATCGTTCTTTTTTTTTTCAATTTACGTAGAAAATTTGGGAATTGCATTTTATTCATTTGCTATTACGCCGTAAAAGATATCAGGGCCAGGTTTCAAAGTGACCTTTCTCTCATATCATTTTGCGTTTACTTTAGAGCTGTACATAGTACAGCTCTAAAGTAAACGACCTGAGTTCACAGTCCAGTCACATTAATGTGACCACCTGTCGAATAGTCACCTTTGGCAGATGGACCGCTGCGAGACGTGCAGGAAGAGAGTCAATGAGGTCCTGGAAGATAGGACTCACATGGATATTCACCATGCTGACTCCATTTCCATGACCAACTGCCCTAGGTTGTGCGGTTAAGGATCTATGGCGGGAACAACCCGATCGAGGTGGTCCCACAGATTCTCCATTGGGTTTAAGTCGAGGGAATTTGGGGGCCATGGAGTACAGTAAGCACATCTTGGTGCTCTTCGGACCACGCACGTACACTGCGAGCTGCATGATACGTCACATTTTCCTGCTGGAAGATGCCATCGTGCTGAGGAAAAACAATCCGCATGTAGGAGTGGCAGTGCTTCGTAAGGAGAGATGCATACTTCCGTTGATCCACCGTGCCTTCCACAATGAGTGCACCCAGGGAATGCCACGAAAACATTCTCCAGGCCATAACGCTGCCTCCTTCAGCTCTGACCCTTCCGGCAATCGTTGCAGGGTGATTTTTTTCTGACGTTTCACCTGTATATGCCAACGTCCATCTGTCCGTTGGAGCATAAAACGTAATTCATCGGAAAAAGCCACCTGTCGCCACTCAGTGGACGTCCAGCTGTGGAACTGGCTGGCAAATCCCGACCCTCGTTGCCGATAAACAGCCATCAGCATAGGTTCAGGAACGAGTCGTCTACTGCAGAGCCCCATACACAGCAACGTTCGATGAATTGTCATTGAGGATAAACTTTCGGTAGCATCTTGGTTCATCTGGGCGGTCAGTTGGTCGGCGGTTGCACGTCTGTTCCCCCGAAAGTATCTCCGCAGCCGTCGTTTCCCCTTGGTATCTATGGTGCTTGGTGCACGTCGCTAATTTTGACTAGTATCATTTTACCATGCACAGTACACTTTTACCACGGCGGCACGCGAACAGTTCACAAAATTTGCCGCTTCGGAAATGCTGCCACCCTTGGTCCAGAAGCCAACGATCATGCCCTTTTGGACGTCAGATAAATCACCTCGTTTCTGCATTACTCCAACGATTGCAATGTTTTCCGCTTCCCTCAGACACCCTCCACTGCTAGTGCTGCCTCGTGCCTTCTGCAATTGGCTATTTTAGGCCGATGTCGAAAGTAGGCGATGGCCACATTAATGTGACGGGACTGTGTATTTTTAAGTATGAACATTTTTTTTTCAATTCATTGACAAATAGGTCTGGGGTTATTCATTATTTGTATTTAAAATTTTCAATATAATCATGTCAAATAATCATTCTATCGATTAATTTCTCATTGTGTTCGTATATTATTGTTTCAGGTACATAAAATGATCATTCAACAATAAATTTCGAGGCCAAGGATTAACTGAAATGACATTACTACAAGCATGCTACCATCTGTGACATTTTACTGAACACTGCACGATACTAAAACGCTGAACTATTTCATATAAAACAAACACCAGCTAAGATATTTTCTTTTCAATACTTTGCAAACGGGTAACAAGACTTGCTCTATTTTTTTCTCTAACGTGAATAAAAAGATTTCAGTACCAGTAATATTTGAAATTTGCCGATATGAACGAAAGTCGAAACAGTCTCTTTAGACACACTTAAAAGGCAATAGCACATTTGAACTATATTCTTTTTTTTATATAAGTGGGACTAACAAATCTGTGAAACATGTTGAAATAACAAAATAAATACTTGAAGTTAATTGCATAAAGACTCCACAAAATATGAGAGGATTGATTCATTTTTGAGGGAAAGATGAAGGTTTACTAAAAGAATATATCTTATTATGTATATCTTTTTATTTTCGAGACTTAATTGAAAATGAAACAACGGTGAAATTGAACATTTAAACAAACATAAGATCTAAACTACCTCTTTCCAGAAAAATTATCTTGAATATTTGTACTGTGTATAACATTTTTTATTATTATTAGTGATGAAGAGGTAAAAAGGATGGAATATAACAAAACACACGTTGTTTCAATTCTTAAATTCATAGAAATATGTAGAAATTTGAAGATGTTTTCTTAAAGTTATTAGATTTGTATTTTTTCGCATTTCTATTCTTGTTTTAATTGTTGACAGAAATTTTGTACTTATTGTAAACCATTTATTGTAATTCATTTATGTTGCTATTGTTTCTATTATTTTGTTGTTTAAAGGCATTTTTTGTATTAATATGTTAAGAAATATACGCATTACATAATTTCCATACATCTATATTTTTACATAACTTATAGATTTATAGAGATACATCTATATGTTATGTCTATATATCTGGATAACATCTGATGTGAACATTCAATACTTTTTATTTCTTTCATTTATAGATGAGTTTTATTTTTTAATTTGACATTATATGCGTAGAGAAATAACAAATAAACTTAAGCTAGTAAAATTTAGGATTCTCAGAAAAACAAAAATTTATATAAACAAAACACCAAGCACGAGCACTAGTTTGAGTTTTAATTCCTTTTTTATAAACTTTTAAGATATTTGCTCTGACAAAAAAGTTATCCGAAAAAACTCTAATAACCGAACCAATTTTCTATGGTTTTCGGTTTCGGTAATTGGAGTTCAAAACCGCGATAAAACCGAAACCAAAACCCTAACCATAGATTAGCGGTCAGTCCAGGCAGTTTTGACTTATATTTACAATACTTTATAAGTCAGCTATTAACTAATGATAAGAACTCCTTGGGTGCGATTGATACGCATATATTCACAGTTGCTCTTTTAAGCTTCCATATTCACTTCCCAGTTACTCCATATGTCTTAGCTGGACCAACAATTATAACGCTGGCTTCTTCCCCGTGAAATTTATGCTATCAGTTCTGAAACCGAGTGACGGACCACTGGCTAATCGATAATCATCACGGAAGTTGCGCCGGCTCATATATCATGGGGTCAAGCTTTGATAGACATCATCACCTTCAAGAGACAAATTGGTCTGATCACTGTGTCACAAAGTCTTAAAATAATGAAGTCATGTTTACGCGACATTTTTTTCGTTCTTTAAAAATGTCATGTATTAAAAAAGAGTACAGAAGCTTCATTTAGTATGAGCTTATGTACCCTTTGGCGACTGTAGATGGCTCAGAATGTCTTCTTCCACCTTGCTTTTTTGAATCAGCAGGTTTCATGCTATGATTCAACTCTGCCAAGCTTGAAAAAATAGTTACTTTTGGAACTCAAAGGGTAGATAGACATTTACAGTGAGATCAAAGGAACATGTTGACCGATGGGATGACTCAACACACCTTTCGCAATGTCTAATAAAAAATAAAAAAAATTCCCGGGGTTATCTCTGACGAGCTTATCGAGTGAAGGGATTTATTTCGATGTGGTGGCATTTTTGCAGAGCAGAGCTAGGTGTTGCGTTTTAGAAACGCCTAGCTCTTGCGAAGCCTTTTGAGAAGTGTGTCGCATCAGATTAGGGCTCCACCAATCAAAATCTTTTCACTACGTGGATGTCAATGATATCCTGGACCTCTATTACCAGATAATTAACTGAAAAGGCTTCACTCGATATGGCGTCAAAGTGGTGGCGCAACGTTTATTATTTGGACCATAACATTTGATTTCATATGTAAAAATGTGTTTACGGTTAGAAGTAGTGCCATTAACTCTTTGATTTCCATTTCTTTGTCTGTTTGCGTCCATTTATTATACCAGTAACTCCATTTATTATACCAGTAATCTGAGTTTTATTAAAAACCTTCGAGAAATATTTGCAACATTTTCACGTCATCAATGCACTGCTTTATGTCGGAACAGCATGACGAGAGTAGTATGTATAAAAATATAATAGCATATGCCATGTTTACTTTTATACATACGACTTTGACTTTTCTGTGCAGTTGTTGAAATACGTGCATTATATATCCCGCATTACTGATCAATTCTACTTAAATCGAGTGTAGTATTGGTCACTCATTGAAATTCAAATACGTGTGGTTTTGTTCAATATGTTTAGATTGATTTTATAAATTCTTTTGCTTACAACAATTAACATTATTACTTTAAAAGTTTTGTCTTTAGTTCGCTCAGCGTTCAAGTCACTCGGAAAAATCTTGTCGCGTTGTGTACTCAACAAACTCTCACAGTGCTCTTTAGCACCTAAAAAGAAACTATAGAGGATGTTTACAAAGAGCAAAAGCGATTTGAAAAGTTGTACACGCTAGTTGTTGTAGTCTTCCCAATAAGTAAAATTTTACATGGCCCAAAGTCATAATATCAAAGGCCAATATAGCGTTCATTAGATTCAGAGAACAAAATTAATGTTAGTTCTAATTTATATATCGGAATTCCTTAATGAATTTATGCAAATTTAGCTTTAAAGTGCCTGAATTTTTATTGACATACTTTTAGAGATTTCCTCTACATCTGTAAGGTATACACAAGATTCGATTCACAAGAATCGAACTTTTGAGTGAATTAAAGAAGCTGCTTTAGATATGCTAATTTCGGCATACGCGCTTAGTATAAATACCACGCAGCGTCATTAATGAAAAAGAGGAGGTTGTTAAGGTTGAAAAGGTGTTATCATGCGCTAGTGCTTAGCGGGCCAGAAGTTTACATGGCAGTACTGCTGGTTTGACTTACTGTTCGTGAGTATAAAAATATATTGTTCTTGAAAGCTGTGTTTATACATTCCGTACAAGTAGTACGCATGCTTATTGCTGTAAAAGCCAATTATATGTGCAACGAATTCAATAAACATTGTTTCATGTATAAACTGTGTTTTGTATAAAATACAAAATAGAGTGCCCCTTAGTATAGATTCTCTATAAAATTGTTGCAAGTACTTATATACTATTTAAAAAATGAGTGTTGTAGAACAAAATCCTGCTGGAAATTTTCCTCGGGTAATTATGGTTCAGCAAATTGCGCCATTCGAAGCCACCTTCAATGGCGGCCCCTCAAGCCAATTCCTAAAGAAAATTGAGCATTACTTTCAGCAACAATGCACCCCAGAGGGGTATAAACTTAAAATTGCTCTAGCCGCTTTAAGAGGTAGTGCATTTCAGTGGTACACATGCATGCAAAGCAGTAATCTGATTTTTGACTATTTGTCATTCAAGCAACAGTTTCTTAGTGTTTTTCCAAAGACCTTTAATCAAAGTGAAATTGAAGCGGAAATTTATTCGCTAAGGCAACGTGAAGGTCAGTCTGCATTAGATTTTGCTATGGAAAAGATTTCCAAGTGTGAGGAATATTTAGAGCGAATGACGGAAGCGATAATCTTAAAAATAGTTATCCAACGTTTGAAGCCAAGTGTTCAAGATTTTTTAGATAATCAAACAATTACAAGCAAGGTTACCCTCCTTCAAGCTTTAGCTAAATATGACAATAGACATTTCTTCGCTACCCCGTACCGTCATTCAGGTACGAGAAGTTTTATACAGCCGCGCCAAAATTTTTCGCGAGTTTCAAACCAGCAGCGTAAGCAGTACCGCAGGCAAAATAATAGAAGCGCACGGCGTTATAATGAAATTAGTGCACTTAAAGAAAATAATATGCAAGCACCTTACTTGCATTGGCAAGTTGATTCACATGATATGGTTCAACCTGTTGAAACTGTTTGGTCAAATGTATTATTTTGTCCGAGTAGTAATCATTATTTTGAGAATAGTGAAAGTCAGGGTATTTTTGTGGCTTATAAAGAAAGTGAGTCTAGCTGGAATGATGAGGTAATTCCAGTACAAATTTCTGAAAATAGTGCCGATAATAATGCTAGTGGTTTAGAAAATAAATCATCTGACACTTCTATTAATGCTATACTTGATATTATTAATGCTATACCTGATATTATTGATGCTATACCTGATATTTTAGATGATATTCACACATCTGTTAATGAAGGAAATTTAGTAGATGACGAAGTATGCGTTACGGAAGTTAGTGAATACTTATTAGTTGACGACAATAAAAATTCTTTAAACGATAGTAGGAACTCGCTAGGTAATGATGATATTATTTCAAGTTTCCATCCGAATGAGGATGCTGTAGGCCAGGTTGATAATATGGTTTTAAATAAAGTACATGAAAACCATACTGAGAGTCAGGATGAAAAGTTGACACAGAGTTATACTGTAAGTAGTTTAGCTGATGCTTCGGAAGTTATAGACGCAGGTTGCATTAAAACGCACCAGTACGAAAAGCTTAATCTTCCTAAAACTGAAGCAGTGTTAAAGAATTTAAATGATAACGATTCTGATATCGCAAGTTTCAAAGAGACTTTTTCGTCAAAAGAGGATAAAACTAAAGTTAAGGGGGATAAAAAACGTGAAAAAGCGCCTTCAGGTTCCAGCATTAAAACTGCAAATACTGAAGTAATTAAGGCGGTAAACAAGAAGTTGCATAAGCACCAATACCAAAACCAGAGTCAGTTTGTTGAAAAACATGACACAAGTAGAGAGATAAAGCCAGTAACTAAACACGTTGGTGCGGCGTATAAATTTGACAAAATAGAATCTGCATTAAAATCTAATACCGATACAAGCAAAAGTACGAAGAATGGTAAAGTGTGCACTACAAAAACTCCATCAAAGGATGAATGCGTCGCTGATAAGGTACACAAGGTTATCAAAAGGAAGAATGACAATTTTAAAGTTCCTTTGCATAAGTACAGGAAACGGAAGATTTCTGCCTCCCAGCAAGGTTGGCCTCCTCCCAAGAGACCTCCTGTCCATCGTCAAGCCGGACCAGCGCCTCAGGACCTACGACCTGCTGCACGAAGGATGCCCACACGGTCAACGAACCCCTTTACTAGGACTGCGACCATCAAGAGAGGTTCCACGGATTGGACAGACTGGTGCAAGGAAGTTGCTGCATTCATGAGGAACAAGTCTTGTATCAATTCTCTTATTCTAACTCCCACCCTTTAATAAAACCGAACCAAATTGGTTTGAAGTTCCCCATTGTATATACTGTGTAAACATTTTGAGGGGAAGGAGTGAGCCACTGAAAAAAAAAAAACGGCATACTGTTGTTTTATAAATTTTTGAAGGGGACATGTAGTTACTAGGAAAAAAATACATACTACACAATATACCAATTAACCACTAATGTACTAACTTCACAAAAAAATAACACATGTACATTATAAATTGGGGGAGAGCAGATACAGTCAAGAAATGTCATGCTGTGCAATTGTGTTGTCACTTTTAATTAAAATAGATATTTTAGGGCGCAGTTGGCAGCCCAGTATCCGCAACTCTGCAAATCCACTGTTTGATGGTGTCACCTGGACACTTCGGGGTTAGTTTTGTAAAATGGTAGTGGCGTTTTTCCTCCACACAACGTGTGGAAGGTTTTTTTTTACTTTGCCACCCATTATGTAAAAAGTCAGACCAGCACGCGTTTTCAATTAGTTAACTGAAGCCGTTCAGACCTCAGTTACCTAATTTTTTTTTCGAGGGAGACCAGTGTAAGGTATACACAAGATTCGATTCACAAGAATCGAACTTTTGAGTGAATTAAAGAAGCTGCTTTAGATATGCTAATTTCGGCATACGCGCTTAGTATAAATACCACGCAGCGTCATTAATGAAAAAGAGGAGGTTGTTAAGGTTGAAAAGGTGTTATCCTGCGCTAGTGCTTAGCGGGCCAGAAGTTTACATGGCAGTACTGCTGGTTTGACTTACTGTTCGTGAGTATAAAAATATATTGTTCTTGAAAGCTGTGTTTATACATTCCGTACAAGTAGTACGCATGCTTATTGCTGTAAAAGCCAATTATATGTGCAACGAATTCAATAAACATTGTTTCATGTATAAACTGTGTTTGCTTCAAATTCAAATAGAGTGCCACTTCAAATTATATACACCCAAGTCTGGGTAGAAGTGAGCATAGATTCTCTATACATCTAACTCATTTTTTGCAAGCCTTTTAGTTCAATACGATACAATACAACTTATCTCACGAGTCCGGAGCAAAAACGCCGATTTCCCGATGTCTTTTGTAAACATTAAAAGCAACAAACATAAAAAAGGATATAAAAAGTAGTATAAATGGCTTTAGAGTCACTGAGACCAGTCAGAAAATATCAAAACAGTTCTTTCCGATAAAGGAAGGCAGATTATGCTCCAGAGTGTCACGATCTTTAGAGCATACTGGACAAATATCAGAAGCTGCAAGATTTAAGTGATGCAAGTAGGACTCCGTGACAAGATGGCCAATTCTAGCTTTAGATTCTTCCGGGACGACAGCATAGGTCTTGAGCAAAGAATAAAACGAGGATAAAGTTTTTTTAAAAATCGAGTTCTTAAAATCTCTCTAAAGAGACTCCTAACTCCAATAAATGAAGTTTTTTGCAAAATCTAAAATAACAAACGTAATTATTTATATAAAAAAGAGTATTGTTTTTTCATTTGATAAATATTTTAAAATTTTATGAAAACAGATATTTAATAACAACGAGGGAATTATTTTTAAGAAAAAGCTGTTTTATTTCTACACGGAAGTACTTTAGAATTAAAACCCGCCATAAAATTTTCTACTAAATTGTAAATATAATGGTTATTAACAAAATGAGGACTTTGTGCTTGACTAAAGATCATAATAAAAATTATTGTAGAAAGTTGATCTTATATGGTTTTAAATGCAAAACATAAAAAGAGTTGAATAAAAGATAAATGCAACGAAAATACTAAATGCAAACAAAATTCTAACTACTAAGTCCTTTCATTCCCACCGTCATAAAACTAGCAATTGGCCAATGATAACATTACCAGGAGCATACGGATAACATCATCGAGCCACATTAGGAGTCGGCAAATTCCCGTGATATGTATACGACTCGCCGATAAAAACTTAATCGAAAGAGAATATGTGGTCTGCAGAAAAGGAATTACACTTTTTTTTATCTCAACGAAAGCCAAACAATAAAGTTTTTGCTCACTAAAAAGGGGAAACCCATTCCAGCAAAGCGAGTATTCATCTGGGAGCGCGTCTTCATAAAAGCATACAAACTGGAATCCTATTCTGCGGGAAAAGGGTCTGTTTAACTTCGCCGATGTTAATGCGGGCAAGAGAATATAAAAACGGCTCTGCGCCGTTTTGAAAAATGAATTGGTAAAACTGGCTAAGTGGGCAGGATCCGTTCTTTGTTTAGCGACCATTCAATTCTTTATGGCCTCCCATTGAAACCCGTGGAGAAACAAAAATAACCTTTTTATACTAGTGCTTTAAGAATGGAAAAACGCCACCTAGCAAGGGGGGTTACCACGCTAGAAATCGTACTAAGGGAAGAAGAAGCCAAAACAAAAGTCGCCAAATTGATTGAAACAACGTAAAAATAAGATCATACTTTATACACATGTAGGCGAATAGTTTTGTATGCAAGCTTCTGGGCACAGAAATTATCCCACCCTGCCTGTCTTTCATGTTCTTGTGAAAGTGGAACGAACCACAAAATCATTAATAACTAAGCAAGATCTTCTCAAAGACGGATACTTCAATCCTTTTTTTAAAAAAAGAAATTTATGTTAATATGCGGTTAGGCCAATTTGTAATTAGAATACTGGGCTTCTGTGACAGAATCGCAGTAAAATTCTTTTTATTTGATGTCCGTATGCAACATTAGAATATTCGTATTAAACACATAACGTAAAGAGAAAGATGTAGTACCTACCACCTAGGTGCAAAAAAAGATTGATGTAAAACTGAAATCAGAGCTTCTAGTAGTCACCTCACCCATAATTGTCTTCCGAAACATGTTTAGATTGACCCATGAAGCAGACGTAATCAAAAACAAAATCTAAAACCGATGACTAATTTCCGATTGCCGACCAGTAGGGAACAATTGCATAGCTTATGAACTGTTAGTTCTAGTGATTTAAAAAAAAAAGCTATAGTAATGTGTTCACTTAGAAAATTAATTCAAAGACTTACCTCCATTTCTTACTTCACACCGGACAATGGCCGAAGGGCTAGGGCGCTGGCATTTGATACCAGAGTCTGTGGGTTCCAGTTCCACTCTTGGCATGGAAGTTTGAAGCCGTTCAAAAACGGCTTTAAACAGTAGGTCCCGGTCAAAATAGCCTTCGTATAGCAAAAAATTTAACCTAGCGCCCCAAACCAAACCAACTATTTCTAACTTCAAAAGTAAAAGTGTCACTCACCCATGACGGTGATCTGTAGGATAGTGAAATATCATTCTAACGGACCTTTCAGTTCATTCAAAAGAGTTAATAAACACAAAAGTCTCCTATAGGAAATTTTCTCCTTGACTTTTGAAATTACAACAATTCTTCGGATTGGAATTAAATGGGCACTTTTTAAAAGAGTTTGATTTATTTGGGTAACGCCATGTTTGCTCACTTTTTGGAAAACTATAGAGATAAGCTACGTATCACACACATTCACACAGGCTCACGTAGTCGTCGGAAGATGACCCTAAAGCCCTAATCTATCCTACCAATGCATTTGACATAGGTTATAATTTCTATCTATATGTACTTTCAAAAGTTAAGAAATCAGAAATATACTAACCCAATGCTAGTAAATATACTAATTTATCCGACGATGTATTTCCAATAGTACATGAATGTCTCACATGATGCTAATGCTTTCATAGAACTCGTCTTTAAAGCTCCTAAATAATGAATGTGATCTTGTATGTCTGCAGGATATGTTTGCTCTATCTATGAATTTTTTCGTGGGTTACTTTTAATAAATTGACGTTGCTTGATTCCTGTTGGAATTAAGTATGCATTTCGTTGTTACTTATCTGTATATTTAAAATTATGAATTACATAATTTGACAAATATAGATATATAAATAACGATGAAAAAAATTATAAATACAAATGTTGATTAAAAACAGAATATACTGAACAAAATTAATTAAAAGGAACTCTATAGAAAAGAAAATAACTGCAAATATGTTACTGAAAATGACTCTTTATGAAGTTTAACACAAAATTTGTTAAATGATTTGGGCATTCAGATGTGCTTCCCAAGAATTAAAATTTTATAAATTCAGGTCGGATCGTCATTTTTTCAGACTCACTGCACATATGAAAATCACAAACCAAAAAAAATCTGCATTATTTCACTTTTTTTAATGTAATCATTCTTTCAGATATATTATAGATAGATTTTGCGACAATTTTCCGAATTAACTGATTATGATGAACTAACTCTATGAGAATTGAAAATAAACTAGTTGGTACCCATCAAAACAGGACGATCGTATAGTAAATAAATGTATTCTGTCTGCGGTATTATAAATACAGTGTGAAACAGTGCGAAATAAACTTTTTTCGACAGGTTTAATTCTACACTGGTGTTAGAAATTAAGAGAATTTGAAGACTTGGTCGATTATCTCTAGAACTACTGTACCGATTTTAATGAAATTTGATATGTACATACATTGATACAATACAAAACAAATAGCCATTCAATAATTGTAATACATACGCATGATCGTGCGTAACACTCGTTGGAGTCGGAAGGTATGAAACAGCGGTTGCAGAATAAACAAAAAAATGGGTTAATAGAGGGGTTAATTTTTCAGCAATCGGTTAATTTCAAATTGTAACAGTAAAAATGAGTAACCACCAACGTTTAGATGATGGAATGAGGTGGAGAATTGGGGGGAGGCTAGAAGCAGGCCAATCTCAAATCCAAATTTGTAGATAGTTCAATTTAACGCCCAGCGTCGTGTGTAACTTATGGAAACAGTTTCAGGATACCGGATCCATCGAGAGAAAGCCTGGACAAGGTCGTCCAAGAGCCACGACGGCCAGAGAAGATCGCCATCTGTCGATTATAGCGAGGCGTAACAGGAGCGCTACAGCTTCTCAGCTCTCTCGTGACTTGTATGCAGCCACAGGAACCCGTGTATCAAGGGTGACTGTTTCCAAAAGACTTCATGAGAGAGGGTTGTTTGCAAGAAGACCTGCTGTTTGCGCCCCGCTCACTTCTACGATTGGAGTATGGATCAATGGGCGACCGTTCTCTTCACTGATGAGTACCGGTTCAGCCTAAACACCGATTCTCGCCGTACGTTCATATGGAGAGAACCAGGGACCCGCTATTTACCCTCCAATGTCCGCGAAATTTACCATTATGGCGGAGGAGGTTTAATGGTCTGGGCAGGCATCATGTTGGATGGCTGCACACCTCTCCATGTCTTTGAGCGAGGCACTGTGACTGGTGTGAGGTATAGGGATCAGGTCTTGGAGCTCTATGTTCGCCTTTTCAGGGGTGCAGTTGGCCCTGAATTCATTTTAATGGTCGATAACGTGAGGCCACATAGAGCTCTTCTGGTCGATGAATTTCTAGAGAGTGAGGATAATCGCCGGATGGATTAGCCAGCCAGATCTCCAGATCTTAACCCTATAGAGCATGTCTGGGACACTCTGGGGAGGGCAATTGCAACTCGCAACCCCCCTCCGAGAACCATCCAGGGAATGAAAACAGCGTTGCTGAACGAGTAGGACCAATTGCCACAGGAAATGATAAACTGCCTTATTTCAAGTATGAAATCACGCTGCGAGACCTGTATATCTGTAAGAGGGGACCATACCCCCTATTAACCCATCTATTAACCTATTTTTTTGTTTATTCTGCAACCGCTGTTTCATACCTTCCGACTCCAACGAGTGTTACGCACGATCATGCGTGTGTATTACAATTATTGAATGGTTATTTGTTTTGTATTGTATCAATGTATGTACATATCAAATTTCATTAAAATCGCTAAAGTAGTTCTAGAGATAATCGACCAAGTCTGCAAATTCTCTTAATTTCTTACACCAGTGTATATCTCACAAACATAATTAAAAATAAAACTGGCACATAGAGAGAGCTAAACAGATTCCTCGGAATAAACAAATTAACGTGTTTATGCGGCCTCGTGCTTAGTAAGTATCTAAAGCCAGATTAAAACATATCACTGAGCATGGGCAGAAACAAATTGTGTTCATGCGGTCTCGTGCTAAGTAAGTGTCTAAAGTCAGGTTCAAATATGTCACTGTGCATGCGCAGAAAGCAACATATGAATTCTAAATTACCGCTAATTAATATAAATTGCGGTTACAAAAACCAAATTTGACACATCTATAGATTAAAATCTTTCGTTTAAGACTAAAATGAAGTAAATTGATTCATTAATTTTCTCTCACGGACTGCGCAAAGAATCGGCTTAACAACTTAAATATATAGAAAACCTTAGAAGAGAATTTGTTACTCCGTTTTCTCCTATCTTCACACTGTTGGCCGGTAATTTTACTTAAATATATACGCAAGTCACCGGCAAAGATTGAAATTTGAATAAAGTACGACATTTTTATTTTCTGAAATCTGCTTTTTTAATATGAGGGGTCTGAGATTCACAGTTTAAATGATAAAATGTGATGATTTACCTGAAACTGATTCAGGTCATAGTAAAAGTAGTTTTTAAGTAAAGCAATGTTCAGTTGATCAAAAGTTTTTCCAATATGACTTTTATTTATCCTAAATTGTCTAACACGAGTTTACTCGGTATAGGTCAACATTGTGTTAAATGTTGTTGTTGTTGCTTATGCCTCTTGACAGACAACAACATCAGATCAAGTCCCGAGGGCTATGGGCGATGAAGGTGCGGCTCCTGTTTTGAATTTGCACCACAAGAGTCGGAGTCCCTCTTGGCCAAATGACCGGTCCCGTAATTTTGAACCGAGTCAAGTGACGAGACCGGAACACTTGACCCTGCACCTCCAGAGGTAAATTTGAGAACTTGGAGGACATTTTCCATAAGTGTTAAATGAATGGGGGCTCTGTAAAGTTTGGCAAGAATAAAATTAATCCGGACAAACGAGGTGAGGATAGTTATGATTGCTTCAACTATATAAATACAGAGGAAACTCTTCTTTTGAATTTATATATTAGTCTTTTTCAAAAGAAAAGAATGTGTTTACTTCGAGTTATTTCAACTTGAAAGGTCCTGAGACATTTCAGCTTGATTTTAGGTTGCTTGATTTTAGGCTTGCTTGGTTCAGCTTGATTTTAGGATGGTTTAATTGCTAAACCATCTGATTAGAGAATATACTCTGAGTGCTGTTTCAATGGATTTATTTTATAATATTTCGAGAGAAGTAACATTAATTTTCATGAACAAGATTCGAAAAATAAGCCTTATTTTCAATTCGAAAATTCACTATAAACTTCACATTTATGTCGCTATAATGTATTTAATATTGTCTTTAAGTACGGTTTTATGCTAATGAATAGAATTTTGCTGCAGATTTCATCCGTAATCAAATGTGCTGAAACGGGGTATTAGAGCAAATCTGTCTTCCTCTGATTTCTATGTCAAGGTTTCACAGTTTTTCTCCCCTGTTATCTAGAACCTTACCCAGGAAACAGATTATGAATGATAGATAAAATACCTGATTGATAGTATTTTAATTCTGGAGAACTTTACGCAGTTACATATTTAATTGCGCTTAATAATATGTAATCATACTTGGGTAATTGTTTATTCTTATATTTCCATTCAGATATACAGTTCAATGAAGAGAAGTCGAGAGGATCCATTTTAAGATTCACAGCAAGGTTCAGCACACCTGCCCGCTAAGCAGCAGATGCGCATCACCTTACATAGCAACCTAGTGGTTTTTAGGTAAAAAATACCCATATATAATCGAATATGCAACTGATGATAAATCTTTATGAAGTTAAATATAAAAATGTCAAATGATTCATGCATTCAGATAGCATTTCTAGGAAATAAAATTTCCCGTATGATTGTACCTAAGCCTTCTAATAAACATAAAAAAGCACAAAAATATTTAAAGTGTTAGAAAAAATTTGTTTATCCCAAAGGGGGAAAAATCCCCTAGAACGCCTTCAGGTGCGAACAAACTTTCATGGAAATTCCTAGATATACATTCTTTAAAAACCTATTGCTTATTGGAAAAGTGATAAACAAATAATGCAGCTCGTAACATCTGTGATTTATTTAATACATATGTATGTAAAGAGAAGTTCCTTACTTAAAAGGGGAGTGGTCACTTTTACGTACCTTTAAAAGTATCATTTTTAGACCTATGCTGGATTGTATGTACTACTCAGGATTTTTGCTTGATTTACATGAAATTTTTTGAGTAACTGCCTATAATACTGTTTATTATAGATGCAATATTTCAAGGTAATTAATAAAAAAAATAAAATGATTTTTTATGCATAAAAAGTGAATATTTTTTTTAAATCGAGCATTTTGCAGCCAACTACTGTGCGCATTCTATCAAAATAAATTATTAAGGTACATTAATAATTGCTTACTATATGTGATTACAACACTTTAGACAACAAAATCCACCAAAATTTTTTAACCTTAATATATTTAAATTTTTTAAAAGAATTTTTTTATAAGCTTTTACTCAGTCATTTTTGAAATTTGTAATTAAAAATAGCACGTACTAAAATGTTTTAATGTATTTTAGAATAATGTTGCTGGATATTGTTGCCTGAAGTATTGTAATCACATATAGTAAAAAATTATTAATGTACCTTAATAATTTATTTTGACAGAATGCGCACAGTAGTTGACTGCAAAATGCTCGATTTAAAAAAAAATTATTCACTTTTTATGCATAAAAAGTCATTTTTATTAATTAACTTGAAAAATTGCATCTATAATAAACAGTATTATAGGCAGTTACTCAAAAAATTTCATGTAAATCAAGCAAAAATCATGAGTAGTACATACAATCGAACATAGGTCTAAAAATGATACTGTTAAAGGTACGTAAAAGTGACCACTCCCCTTAAACGTTATTCATACCTTCTGTTACTTACATGCTAATATAAAAAAACAATGATAATAAAGCATGTGCCTAATTAAATGTAAGCACTAATAGGGTTATTTTATTAGTAAAATTAGTGACTATAAAATTTAAAGTTCAGTTCATATCTCTCACAATAACAGTTCACAATTCAGTTCAGTTCTCTCACAATAACAATATATTATTCGGTTTAAATACATCCAGTAATGAAAAAATCCCGCATTATTGGTTAACATTTATTAACCTTTTAGGGAGTTAATTTTCTTCCTAATTTGAAGAGAACAGAAATCTTGAACAGTAACTGATTGGTTAAAGATTATTGAGGCAGTAAAATTAAGCACTTAAAAACATGTGTAAATATATGAAAGAACATAAAATTATGCTCATTGAGGGTAATATGGGAAAAGAAATAGCCATGCTGTTCAAAGAGATCCTCATCGATGTATTATGCATGTATGTAAATATTTGGGTTGCTCATGCATGTAAATGATATTCATTACTCGCGTTTCCTGCACGCTTAGATAAACGAAATAAACACGGACATAAATATTGTCATTTAAAACCATAATTTGTGGGCCTTTTTCACACAAGAAAGGCTTCAACCCTTCTTATTACAAAAAACCCTTTTTAAATTATTCATTCGAGACAATCGCCAAGGAGCCAGAGCAACGTGCCAAGCCTGGCCGCGACCACAAATAAAAGCTGCGGCTGTAGTAAAAAAGGCAGAAAAAGGCAAGCGAAATGTGCATTAAAACTCGAGACCATCCGCAACGGATCCTTTTCTTTTATCATCAGCATAGAGCGGGGCACAAAAGAGCCTTCCCAAAACTGCGGGCACATATGCCGCCAGAAAAAGATAAAGGAATAAAATTGGGATGTAAATTCGAAATGGAGCTTTAAAAACAGCGGCAATTAGAGGGCGTACGTACCGAAAGAATGAGCGGTAACGGCGCTGCGAAATTACTTGCGCTTTTGTTGGTGTGTGTGTATGTGTGTGTGTGTGTGTATACGTACGGTACTCCGGGAACGCGGTTGGGAAATGCGGGGTTTTACGCAATGGACTGGATAAGACACCTGGCGTATAATGTTTCCAATTTTTGGGCTCGATTCGTGCATGGGAACGGAATGCGCATGGGTAATTGAGAGCACGGGTGAAAACTGACTCAGCGGAATAAAAAACATACTTCTTTTCGTGTTTCGCCTGTTTTTCGAAATATGTTCTGGCCTCAAGAAGAACCTGTGGTGTTTGTCAGAAATAATGAGCAGTAAATACAGACGTAAACAGGATCGTTTGATGAGTAAACAGGATCGTTTAAAGGCTACATACACATTCGTGTATACTATACAGTTAATTGAAATTTTAAGGAGCGGAGTAAGCAAACATGAAACCAAAACATCAGAATCCTTGCTGCTCCCCATGCCCTAAATTTACCCTATTTTCTTTCAAAGAAATATTAAATAAATATTTAAAGATAGCTTGTTATATCTAGTTATAAATGTTATAGTCGTGGTGAGAGAACGTATTTAAAAAATATTAAATAATTAAAAATTAACATTACAGTAGAAATTAAATCTCAAAATCAAAAAATATTTTATATATATACACACACTATATGGACAAAAGTATTGGGACACTGCAGAAAATCGGAAAATATGCAAGTATTGGGTTCGCCGAACGGTATGCTGGGAAGGGCATGGGTAAAATAAAAAGCCTATTTTCTATTAACTATTCATTTACTCTAGTGGAGCTATGCCTCGTGGACCTCAACTTACCGTGTTCCAACGCGGGCTCATCATAGGGTGCCATTTGTGTCATCTTTCTATACGAGCTATTGCATTCAAACAGGATTTCCCAAAATCGAGTGTAGCGTATGTTATCAAGCGATGTAGCAAGACGGAGCAAGAACAGCCAAGGAAAAAAAAGTCCCGGACGACCGCATACGGGACAGAAGATGCTTGGTACATCATGTCAAGAAGTCGTGCATTTCTCCTGTCCCTCCGATCGCTGTAGAGTTGGAAATGCATATGGGAACTCCGTTAGTGATAAAACTATCAGCAGAAAGCCTCACATGATCAGTTATCTTGTTCAAACAGCTGCAAACAAGCCATCGATTACATCTATTAATGAGAGACGTCGTTTGGCATGATGTGTCCCCCGTCGTTCCTGGACCATTGAAGAATGGAAGACTGTTCTTTGGAGTGATGAGTCTCGGTATTCACTCTTCCAGTCTGATGGACGTATTTGGGTGTGGCGACAACCCGGAGAACAGTTTCATTCAGACTGTGTTGTTCCAACAGTGAAGTTCAGAGGTGAGTACATCTTAGTGTGGGGTTTTTTCCTGGTTAGACCTCGGCCCATTGCTTTCTGTACCGGGTACCATGAACGCTGACTTGTATCTTGACGTTCTGGATAATTCGGCCATGCCTACACTATGTCAATACTACTGGGATGATGGTTGTTTCTTCTAACAGGATCATGCTCCATGTCATACTGCAAATTTGCTGGACTGGTTTTCTGAAAATGAGGTGAATTTGCTTGACTGGACTTCTCAGAGAACCTACCTAATCCGATCGAGCACTTGTGGGACGAACTGGAGAGACGGGTACGACACTGCCACCCCCGCCCCAATCTCTTCTCAATGCCTTGCAAGAGGCATGGCAAGCTATTCCTACCCAGACTTGCAGAAAACTTGTGGAAAGTATGCCTCAACGTATTGCCGCTGTAATACAAGCCTACGGAGGGCCTACCAGTTACTAAAAAGAATAATAATGCACGTTATCAGAAAAAAACATGCAGTGTCCAAATACTTTTGTCCGTATAGTGTATGTATATATACAGTGAATCTTCTCTAGCTAGCCACTCCTCTAAACGGCCATATTTTGTTCAGAACCGATTAAAGACTCCATACAGTCTGCATAGGTCCCAGTCTAATTAGCCCTCATGTAGCAAAAAAGGACAGTAGCGTTCTCAAACAACCAACCAACTAACCATAGAGACAATAGTATGGAAGATACCTCTTTTCAACGGCCACCCCTCAAAATGCCTACTTATGCGGGATACCGTGTAATAGCTGCACATTTGATCGACTACATCAACTCCTGCTTTTGTCGTATTGTAATCCAGTATAATCGCTGGTTTACAACGGTTAAATCACGACTAACAATGAATGAAAAGTAACAGAAGGGTCATAAAATCAGACCTCCATTAGAAAGGGTAGAACTATAAATAGAAACTGCTTAGAACATTCAAACCTTATATGTAAAAACAAACCATTCAAAATTGCGAAAATGTTGCACTCTGTACACGGGCGTTCCCGCTTAAGGGTTAAATAAAGTATTTATAAGTAATAGACTTACTTATACTAATAGTTTTTTAATTTCCCTGTATCTACTTATAAAATAAAAAATCAAAATCTATATATTTAAGTTGCTAAGCCGACTTTTGGGGAAGTCCGTGAGAGAAAACTACTGCATTAATTTACTTCATTTTAGTCTTAAACGAAAGATTGTAATCTGCAGATTTGTCAAATTTTGTTTTGTAACCACAATTTCTATTAATTAGCGATAATTTACAATTAAAAATGGATTTCTGCGCATTCTCAGAGGCATGTTTTAATGATTAAACACGATTATTTCGAGGAGTCTCTCTAGATCTCTCTCTGCCATTTTTATTTTTATGATAATTATGTTTGGGAAATATAAGATTAAACCTCATGGAAATTGTTTGCTTCGTGCTGTTTAATTAGTGATAATTTACAATTAAAAAAATTGCTTTCTGCGCATGCTTAGTGAGATTTTTAGGTCTGGCTTTAGATACTCACTAAGCACGAGGCCGCTTAAACACATTAATTTATTTCTGCGCATTATTATGATTTTCAACATTTGGCAATGATGTATTGAGTATAATTTGTGTATTAGTACATTTATTTACTATCTAGCCGTCATGTTTTGACGGGTATCAACTAGTTTTATTTAAGTTTCTTCTTCTATTATTATTTTTCAAAGCATAATCATTGTAATAATATTACAAGGTTGGTAACGCACTGTTGAATTAAAAAATATTTCTATCACGTAAATAATGATCATCCGTGATACCAAAAACCATAGGTTGTGCCCGCAATGCTCCCTGAAAACTTGATGTGCTTTCGACCACGGGAAGGTTGGGCACCACCGCAAAATAGCCCTCACACTCATACCCGCACAAGTATAAACGCACATGATTATTTGATTCGTCCCCAAAATATGTAATGTTAAAAGGTCCCGATTTGTATTCCAAATAATTCGTAAACAGCGAACACACACACACAGAGAGAGAGAGAGAGGGGTGCTTGGAACTTGTCAAAGAGCGTCAACCCTGGATGCAAGCACAACAGAGTAATAATCAAAACAAAACAAAAAACAAAACAAATCGCTGCGTTGAAAGGCAGAATTCGAAACATCCGGGAACTGAAAAATGATTTGCAGAGTGGTAAACCTCCACTTTATGCATTCGGCCCGGGTCCCCCCCTCCCCTCCCCCCTGTTTATAATGACGCTCAAATTACGAATAATGCTCTCCGTTTGTGGTCGTGATTCGGCCGGTGCAACTATAATGAGCACGAGTACTGAATAAAAAATAACGCGCAAAAAGAGTATTATTCTATAATAATGAACGCTCCGGACCAATGGGAATTGCGGAGAGCACGGATCACGTGATTCAATACGGAGTAATGTTGCCCAAAATTGGCTCCAGTCTGTTTCGTGTAGTTGTGGATGCGATTCGGTGATAAGGGACCCTTTTTTAGACGTATGTTTTTCGGGATAATAATGTTTGGATATGTTGGGGCAGATCTTTACCCAGAAATGCCTCTTCCCAAATATATATAATTATTATGAGAGTGTGCTCTGCATTGCATTAACTTCTTGCTGAGGGTCGATCTGAATTGCTAGAAAGAAAAAAAAACTCACCGAACACGCACGAGATAACAGAGAAAGAAAAGGCGAGATGTAACTTTTTTTTTAGGGCAATATTATGAGTGAAAGTAGGAGTGTACATTATGTAAAGTAAATAAATAAACAATGACGTCATGGAGTTGGGAGTGTCACTGAATCCAAATGCTTGGTTGACTATCTGACAGACTTGAATTCAGGGCATTTCAGGATTAATTTTATTTCGTTAGGGTTTTATGGATGATTGATTCATTAATACTTCTGAGGGCTGATATCATACACAATATTTACTACAGTAAAAAACTCCTAGATTATTTTTTCCACCAAACTAGCTATAGCAGAGAAAGAAAGGGTAAGATAATTTTTTTAGGGCAATATTGTGAGTGAAAGTAGGAATATACATAATGTAAACTAAATAAATAATGACGTCTTGGAGTCGTAAATGTTGCTGAATCAAAATGCTTGATTGACTATCTGACAGAAGATTTGAATTCAGAGCATTTTAGGATTAATTTACTTTATACGGTTTTATAAATGATTCATTAAATGATTTTGAGGACTGGTATCATACACAATATTTACTACAGTAAAAGACTCCTAGATTCTTTTTTCCACCAAATGAGCATGAGGTAACAGAGAAAGAAAGGTTAAGATGTCTTTTTTAGGGCAATATTGTGAGTGAAAGTAGGAATATACATAATGTAAAGTAAATAAATATTGACGTCTTGGAGTTACGAATGCTACTGAATCTGAATGCTTGATTGACTATCTGACAGGAGACTTGGGTTCAGGGCATTTCGGGATTAATTTTATTTCGTTAGGGTTTTATAGCTGATTCATTAATGCTTTTGAGGGCTGATATATACAATATTTACTACAGTAAAAAACTCCTAGATTCTTTTTTCCACCAAACACGCATGAGATAGCAGAGAAAGAAATGGCAAGATGTAATTCTTTTAGGGCAATATTGTGAGTGAAAGTAGGAATATACATAATGTAAAGTAAATAAATATTGACGTCTTGGAGTTAAGAATGCTACTGAATCTAAATGCTTGATTGATTATCTGACAGAAGATTTGAATTCAGAGCACTTTAGGATTAATTGTTTGGGTTTTATAAATGATTTATTAAATGCTTTTGAGGGCTGATATCCTCCCCAATATTTACTAAACAAGGGCTAAATAGATCAATTTTGTATTTGAAGATTTTCCGCAACCAGATGAATTAACATCTTATTCTACGCAAAACATAGGAAAAATTAATTGGAAAAAATTACTTCGAATCTAAAATTTCTGTGAAAACGCTGTTATTCTAAAATACATTAAAATTTACAAATTTAATACATTTTCCCCATTAATATTCTATTCATAAACTTGCTAATGTTGCCTATTTGTTACTTTTCATATTGCTCGTAGCTTTTCTTCCACTTATTATAACTTCTATTATACGCGATATGTTGGTGTATTTCTTACCCGTTCTTTTGGCCAAATATCACACTCCAGAATGCTAGCAGTATGCAGATTTTCAACCTGTGTTTAAATCAGCATCAGAGCTAATGAGTCTGGTAGGAATAAGAATTGGTATAAATCTGCTCTGGGCCATCGGGAAAGTATAGGCCATAACGTAACTGAGATTTCTTTTGCAATTGTTAACCTTATGTATTAGTGAATTACGATTATTTTACACATGTTTAATTTGTAAACTGAATGTTAACACTGGTACCAAGTAAACTCGTGTTTTTACGCACAAATGAAGACAATTTAGGATAAAGAAAAATCATACTGGAGAAGTTTTTGATCAACTGAACGTTGCTTTACTTGAAAACTGCATTTACTATGACTTGAATCGGTTTCAGAAAAATCCTAACATATAATCATTTGAACTGTGAATCTCAGACCTCCCCCCCCCCTATGTATAAAAAACTGATTTCAGAAAATAAAAAGTGCCGTACATTATTTCAAAATTTCAATCTTTTTCGGTGACTTGCGTATATATTTAAATATTTAATTAAAAATGGGTTTTTTTTACGATCTATATAGCCAAATACAAAATTTTATGCTGCATTGTCAGTGAGTACCCTCCTCTATGCCTCTATTTTTAGTGCTCCTCGGAATGGAAATTATCATGTTTTGCCATCATTAAAAATACATATATTTAAAATTTCTTGTAAAGCTTTTCGGTGAAATTTTGTATAACGTTCCTTTTTTTTATTATCAATAAACAATTGTTAGAATAATTTCATTTAGAGTAAAAATCCAAAAGACATTTTTCCCGAGGTAATTTTTTTTTCCTTTCAAAGATATTTTTTAAAAAACTTTATAAATGCTGATTTTTGAAAATCCTGATGGGAAAATTACTTTGAAATCTTTGCTATAGACAAAAATGAACAAATGTACAAATAAATTGTTTCAGAAAATATATGAAAATACAAAACATTCTTTAAATTTTGAATTTTAATATTATTAAAAAATAAAGTTTAAAAAAGTAAAGTTATATATATATATATATATATAATCTTTATTTGTTTAATTTTAGAATATTCATAAAAGCTATAAACAATATTCGTAGAATTACTTACTTACACTTACACACACACACACACACACACACACACACACACACACACATATATATATATATATATATATATTAAATTTAAAATTGCTCTTAAAAACTCCCGAAAAATGCTTATAAAACCCTTAAATAAGACTCACAAAATTATTCAAATACAATTTTGTATGTACTTTTATAAATTACTAGTTGGTACCCGTCAAAACATGACGGCTAGATAGTAAATAAATGTACTAATACACAAATTATACTCAACATATCGTTGCCAAATGTTGAAAATCATAATAACGCGCAGAAACAAATTAATGTTTAATCGGCCTCATGCTTAGTGAGTATCTAGAGACAGATTTAAAAATGTCACTGAGCATGCGCAGAAAGCAATTTTTAATTGCAAATTATCGCTAATTAAACAGCGCGAAATAAACAATTTCCATCAGGTTTAATCTTATATTTCACAAACATAATTATCATAAAATAAAAATGGCAGAGAGACTCTTCCGAATAAACGTGCATATCATTAAAACATGTCACTGAGCATGCGCAGAAACAGTGAGTTTCTAAAGCCAGATTGAAACATGCCACTGAGCATGCGCAGAAATCAAATTTTAATTGTAAATTATAGCTCATTAATAAAAATTGCAGTTACAAAAACCAAATTTGACAAATCTACAGATTACAATCTTTCGTTTAAGACCAAAAAGAAGTAAATTGATGCAGTAGCTTTCTCTCACGGACTACCCAAAAAGTCGGCTTAGCAACTTAAATATATAGATTTTTTTAAAAATATGAATTGTTTAAGCATTTTTTACAAATATTAAATTGGGATGTGTAATGTACACTCTTTATAAAAAAGCACATTTCATGAAAAAATGAATTTAAAAATGTGTGTTAAAAAAAAATCTGCCCAGGTCACGTTTACCGATCACATTTGGAAAGTTTTAAAATTTAGAAAAAAAAAAAAAAACCTGTTTCAAAACGATTGTTAAAACAACATGCCCATCCCCCTTTTTCCAGCTAAAGTCAGATTTCGAGGTGGCCATGCCCCTCCTTCATATATCTTATTTCCATTTTTTTTTTTGTTCATTATTATTTCATGCACACTTTTTCACTTTACCGGATTGGCCACAGATACGAGGTTCTGTGCAACGCCCGCTCACATCGCACAGCCCAAAACGGTCCAGCGAAGTTTGTCACGATCGGTAATCATACGGTCAGATACGTTTCCCATAATGGACGGGAGAAGAACCATCTTCATAATCATAATCGGAACGGACCATTATGGGAAAAGCCATTCTTATTATTCCCAGGCATTCCCTGTGTTCTGCCTCACCCTCACCCCTCGTTCCCAGTCATTTAGAGAAAAAAGTTTTTTTTTCCTCTGTACCCCCCCCCCCCCCCCGACGAAAAAATTTGTGGAAGAAAGTGGCGTGAGTCGTAGGAAATTTGATATACCGGTGTGTAGTTCATTTAGAATAGGTCCGATGGAGGAGATAGAACAAATACGTGAAACGAGTTTTTATTATAGATTAGGTATTTTGGAAGTCCGAGCACATTCCTCGAAACTTAAGGTTGGGGAGATGGACAATGATTTCACCAGCACGCAACTGGATATTCACTGTCTGCAAAATTTTTTGGCTGATCTTATCTTATCGTTTCTGATAATTTTTTTTTATTCAAATGCCAGACTTCGAGTAGATTCTGAACAGCGATGTAAATAATTTTTGTTAAAAATACTGTGATATTTTCGTTTGAGTTAGAAAATAAAAATTAAGCAAAGAGCAATAAATTTTAAATTTGTTTATTATTCACTTTGCTAGCAGCAAACGTTTCGATAAACTTAGCAAGGAAGGCATTATTAAGTATGAAATATTAGCATGTGATTTGTTTAAAATTGATACAAAATTTGAATTGTAAAATACTTACAATTGTGGACAGGTTTTCAGAACTTTGTATATTATTGGAAGAAAAATATTACTATCCTCTCTAAAAATGTAAGTTTTTAGAATAAATATCTTTAAACAGCATTATTTTGTGTTCTTCACAAGTTTTTTATAGTGATCTTTTCCTTTATTCATGAATTATCTAGGCACGTTACAGACAGTTAAACAACCACATTTGCAAAAGAACTCTTCAACGAAGGCAAATAATGTAGTCTTATACAGCGATGCAGACCAGGGTCACTGAAGTACACCTTCCCCAGTGAATCTACTGAAGGTTGAAAGTCCGGGCGAGTCTGTTCAATCATGCCACAGTTGTCAGTTGTATGTTAATAAGTTTAGTGTGTAATTTTACTTTGACTGGGAAACGGGCTTTTTTTTTCCAATTGAGACCAAATTTAACCGATTATTCGTTTCGCTCTCTATTAGTACATATACGTAGGCACGTGTGTATATGTTTGCTTGGACATGACAGCATTGATGGAAAAGCTATCGTGAGTAATCTAGTTCTAAAATATTAAATATATTAAATAAACCAATGAATTTTGTGTATTTACGCATTAGGTTTAGCATCTTCACTTCAATAATGTGTTCAGCATTGCTCTTTAAGGTCAAACTGGTTGCCTTTTCTTAACATCTCTTTTGGCAAATGCGGTTGCTTATGCTTGTTCGACCCTGAAAACTAAGGTTTTAAACTCAACTGTAGCTGACCATTTTACATTGATGACCCACAAAAACAACCCACCTTCCAAATATTCCGGGGGATGGAGGGCATCCGCTGTGGAACAAAATCAAGTTCTCGATTGAAAAAAAAAAGCCCTTTTCCCAGTCAAAGTAAAATTACACACTAAACATATTAATATACAACTGACAACTGTGGCATGATTGAACACACTCGCCCTGACTTTCGTTCTTCATCATTCAGTAGGTTCACTAGGGAAGGTGTACTGCAGTGACCCTGATCTGCATCGCTGTATAAGACTAAATACATTATTTTCCTTCGTTGAAGAGTTCTTTTGGAAATGTGGTTGTTTAACAGTCTTTAGCGTGCCTAGATGTAGAACTCGGCCACAGCTTACCTCACTTCACGACTGCTAACTACATAGAGAAATAAAATTAATATAAATATGAACATACTATCACAAAGAAAGTATCAAATTGTAAAACTTATCAAAAATTTGGTGAACATGTCTGGGTTAAAAAAATAGAACTAAGGTCAATGATAATAACCTTACGCGCAGTGAGAAGAATTTAGTAAAAAAAAAAAAAAAAAAAATAGGCAAAAAAAGAGCTGAATCAAAAGGTAGAAATACATAATCCGGTATTTTTACGATAGGTACTGATAAAAAGAGCTGAATCAAAAGGTAGAAATACATAATCCGGTATTTTTACGATAGGTACTGTCCAATAGCCGAAGTTTGTTTTTAGGAGTCTATAAAAAGCGGACAGTTGTGGTTGTATAGTAGTTTTCCCCTTTGAGTTCCCTCATATATCAATTTTATCGAATCTCTATTAAGGACTGTTATTTATGGTAACGACTTGTACAAAACTGGGAGTTCAGACTGATGTCTTCAAAATGCTTCTCAACTTCAGTTACGTGAATTCAAGTAACTGAGGAACTTTCTTTATTGGATATTATTAAAATAAAATAATTATTAAAATAAAAATGTTATTCTTCATTGTAGAGTATTTATCTTAATCATGACTGATTTTCATAGGGATATCGTAAAATAAATGTAAAGATAGTCACATAATCTGAATATCCCATTTAATTTTTCTAAACATACCTTGAAAATTTTTTTAACGAAATATGTAATTTTTGTAACTCATTGCTTTGGAACCATCCGTAAGGTCCACCAGGTGTTTAGTGATTCTTTGTCTATGCATGTATATCATATAAAGCGTTTTAAACCTTCAAGCATGATAGTTAATGCATGAAAGTACAGGATGGATGCAATTCAATGTAAGTGAGAAGAATTTAATAAAAATAGAGACATAGAGATCTAAATATACAAATGAAAGGTGATAAGCTAGCTTATGAAAGGTGATAAGCTAGAAGTACAGTTTGAGCAAAAATAAACTTTCATACAACAACATTAAATCTTCGTATAGTGTTTAGGTCATTACTTAATTGTTTAAAATTTATTTTGTTTAATATAAAATGTATGCCTTTTTTTTTTTAGAGAACTGAGATCTTTATGATAAGAATTTCTAAAGTATTGTAACAAAATATGTCATTGAAATTAATTGCTATCACGGAGATATATCAGTTAAAGCACAAGTTTTTCAAGTATGTAAAAAAATGAAAGAAATAACCTATACTCAATTTTATCGGTGAAACAGTTGCTTTGATTATTGGATGTAGCATTAAAAATTCTTAATATTTTCCCTTTTTATTGAAAATAATGAAAAACTTGACAAAACGTAGTTTGAGTAATTTGATAAAAGTTCAAGAGTAAACCTGATTTTGCCTAAAGTTACCATCTTCATACCATATTAAGGCACATATCTTGATATCTCCACTGATATTCAGACACAAGACGTAAAAAACAAGACATAAAAAAAGATATAGCGGTAAACAACATTTGTTTCAAACTGTTTATGTAAATTCAAGAGAACTAAAAGAATCATGTTTATTGTGACGTATTATAATTATCTTAATTCAAATGACAGGTTACTGTATCAATTGTTTTACCGATAGATTATTCCTGAAACAAAATTATCCGGATTTTAATGCAATAAACAGTCACAGAATACAATACAGAAGCAATTATTTCAACAGATAATGCCAGGATATAACTTGCAGTACAAATATGTAAAATTTTTCTATTAAAGCAATATTTAAATTCAATCAATCAAATGCCCTAAATGAGCTAATTAAATTCAAGGGTAAATTTGATGACAGTCTAAGATCATAGCCGGCTAATTTTTGTACGCCAATTACCTTTATCAGCAGGCCTATCTGCATTCTGGTGTATATGTAATATATACATATATATACAAAGTGATACATTTTTACTTCATCGAGGCCTTATTAAATGTTTTTTCTAACACCGCTGATAACAACTTTGGGCGAAAAAAACAAAAAATGAGCATTTAAAACAACTAAACTCCAATATTTGCATCTAAATACAAGGCTTATCTCATAACACCTGCACTTTTGCTATTAATTACTATGATTTAGAATACTGTTACAAAAATTTACGACGTCAATTTCGACCATTTTTACGGCGAGCGACCAAACTTGCGTCACTCTTCTCCGCATCCCGAGATCTCTGTGTGAGACTCAAGAAAGGTAGGTAACGTCATGACGTCACGGTTGCGGCAGCCAATGGCGCGAGCGGTCATTTGCGCGCTCTAATGACAAGGTTAGCGATCTCCACCTCGGGGCTGAGGAGAGAGAAAAGGGAGAGCATTCATCAAAGCCGAAATTACTGGTTTCGTCCTCTGTGAAAGCCACATTTTCTCATTGGTCGTGTTTTATTTTTTAGCTCTGTGGCCACTTATTTTGATAGGACGGATTTTGATTCATGGTCCGGGCCCACTCGTTCCATAATGCAAGCAGGAATAATTTACCGCAAAGCGAACAATTACTTTGACATATGATCTCTGCTGGGGCCGCAGTTTTTGACTCAATGCCACATTTCGCGAAGTCGATCATAAAAACGCGCTATTTCACGAAGGAGGTAGAGGAGGGGGAAAATAAATTAAGGCTGTAATCCATCAAGGCCCACACGTGGGTACCTTTTCAATAAATGCATAAAATTGCAGATGGAAGTCGTACTTAATCGTAATGGATCGCAGCTTGAGATTTTAATTGCACGTTTTTAAAATGCCCGTGCCCCATCTCTACTTCCAGTTTTATGGGAAGTCATGTTTAGAGATTATTATCATCGGACATAATATAGGCGATCCTTTAGCATTGTTTTTTACTACAATAAACATTTAAAAAATCCGCTGAAATTAATCACTAAATCTGAATAGGGTCACTGCCCTTTAAGAGGCCCTTATTCCAAGGAATCTTTTTATGACACGGAAGGCTTCGAAGTCTTTTCCTACGCATAAAATCAGATTCAAGTCATTAAGCAAAGCGCTGATTTAAGGATAATTTCTTAGACTCTGCTACACAGAACCACCCTGATAAAGTAATCCACGACCTGTAAGACTGGTCAGAAGGACTATATTTTGTATCGATCTGTGCAAATAAGTGGAAGTTCAGTACCAATAAATAATAATGACGCTAAACACTAATTTGTAAGAAGTTCACCTCAACCGAAAATGAGTATCACTTCTTTCTCACTTTTGCAGAGGCATTTTCATCAAGCGTGAGCCAGGATGACTCGCTGACTTGATGACTTCAGAGCTCGAAGTATTAAACTCTGAGAGATTATGGATTGTCTTCCAGACGCACTACTGCTTATTTGAGTGAAGAGTTGAGCGTCTAGCGAAGGATATGGCAACCAGCTATTATGGTTCTATGAATGTTCTTCAAAGAAGGCCCAATGAAACGACATTAGGACGATATCGGCCATAGGGCAAATAGCCATAACATTACCAATGTATTAGCTGAATATCCTCTAGCCACACATTCTGGTCTCCACACCATGTTTTATTTAAAGAAATATCATTGGCAATCGAATAACAGAGACAAGGACCCTCTTTGAATCAGAACAATGTCGCTTCTCCGGAAGTTTTGTATAGAGTGGTACTAAGTTTTATAACACGGGCAAGAGTCCAACTATAGTCGTATAGTTAGCCATGAATCCTATTTCTCTCTCACTGTAGGTGACAACATCAGTCCAGTTTGGACGAGTGGAGGTCCACGGAACGTGGTAAGCTATATTTTGCTGTTGTGAGGCCCACTTGAAATACTCCTGGAATAATGGTACGAGAAATTATCACCTAAATTTAATGGACATTAAACTTTAAATTCGCAGTTGTCAGGCTTTTAAATTTTCCACTATACCTACAACTTCGTCTTCAGTGGGCTTCTCTAAAACCTTTCAGACAATTAATTGAAAAATTGGCATCGCCAAATTGCAATGTGATTAGTTACCGATATAGTGACAAGATCTACTTGAAAATCTACTATGACTCTGGTGTCACGATTATAGGTGCTTCTTTTTTTAGTAGGGTAATGCGACAGCTCCCCTTCTTTGGACTGTCTACGGGTCATTACCAATCTTTTCTATCTTCCTTTATTCCAAGATATTTTTCCAGAGGGGCTTGTGTGCATATCTCAAGCCATGCACTGCATCCCTAAGGTAGTTTAAACGAACAGAAGCAAAACAAATTGCATCATACTTTTGTGAAACACGTCACAAGATAATAATAATCTCGATGCAATTGACTCGTTGCCATTCAAAATATTCACCTGCGTGTCTGCCAGAAATTCCAATATTTGAATTAATTATCCCCCAACTACACTCATGTCCATAAATTAAGGATAATGCCAGCTCCGGTAAATAAAGGTTCAGAACCAAAACAAACGTCACTTATTCATAAAGCCCATTTATTAAACAAAAGATAAATAACAAGAAAGACGGTGTATGTATCATACCATTCATAAAAACTACGATTTATGCTCCCTGGAGCAATTGTAAAAAATATCTCTTTTACAAAAACTTAATATTACATGGTTGGTATGATGGTTAATACATTGTATGTCTCCCATGCAATGAAATACAGTCCGTACAACGCCTAGGCATGCTGAGTATCAAATTATCGAGTTCATCTTAGGGAAGATTACTCTACTCAGCAAGCAATGCTCTCCCAAGTTCCAGTACACATGTAGGAGGTGCTTGGCCGACGAGTTACAGCCCGTCAACCATGTCCCACACATTCTCTATCGGATTCAAGTCAGGTGAGAATGTAGGCTATTCCATATGGGTGATATCCTCAGATTGAAGGCATTCGTTTACGATGTTTGCTCGGAGAGGACGGGCGTTGTCATCCATAAACACAAATTCTGCGCCCATGGCACCCTTAAATAAACGTACATGTTGTTCCAGAATGATGCCCCTATAAATGTGGCCGTTAATGGTTCCGATTTGAACATGCAGATCTGTTCTGGAGCCCAGTGTAATTCGACCCCAAACGAGCAATCCTGCACCACCGTAACGGTGTCGTTCAATGATGTTGTCTTAGTGGTAACGGGTACCTGGCGTTCTCCATATGAAAGTCCGACGTGAATCAAACTGCAAGCTAAACCTAGACTCATTGGAAAACATCACACAAGCCCACTGTGACGATGTCCACATTGCATGTTCTCTACTCCAGGCTAATCGCTGCCGACAGTGAGTTGCCGTGAGCGGAACACATCTGACAGGCCTGCGAACATATAGACCAATATTTCCCAAACGTCTGTACACGGTTTGCATTGAAACTGTAGTACCCGTGGCTGCAGATGGCTGACGAGACAGGTCGGATGCTGCGCACCGCTGCTTCTTTTGGCAGTTACTGCCAAATACCGGTCTTCATTCGGCGTTGTAACTCGGGGATGACCTGTACTGTAACGTCTACTGACATTTCCATCATCTTGGAATCGTTGCCAAAGCCTAGAGATGACCCTTTAGGCAATTCAAGTTCCTCGGATACTTCCATCTGTGTACGCCTACATTCCAGACGACCGATAATTCTTACCACTTAAAAAAATCATCCACATGCGTCCTCTGTGTCATAACTATTCGATTATGGCACTGAGCGGCTTACAGAACGCTTGTGAACAATTTTACTTCTTTGCCGCCATTCCTTATATACCCCTCTCTTACCCTCTCGTCACTGTGACGTACTATCGGCGTCATGTGGTGGCTTCCTGTAATTTGCATATTATTCTTGAAGATGTGTGTGATAATTCTACAGGTGAAATTTTTACTTTAGAGTTCGATTTCAGTGTGATTCTGAATTATTCTTAATTTATGGACATGACTGTATTAAAATTCTTCAAAATAAAGAATGCTAATCCTTGCTGCTTTGCAAGCTAATCTCATACAAAAATTTTAAATAAAAAAGTTTGCCTTGGAAGATTTTGAATATTTATGTTTTGTCAACAAAAGAGAAAGAGGAGATAGCAACTATAATCTCTTCATCTAATTAAATGACAGTTAAGGACTCCTCAACACGATTAATTACAGATGATTAAATCTCGATACCAGTTGGGAAGATGTATGGGAAGGACATCGTAATTTAATACCTGAGACTGGTCCAAATTTCAGTACTTAACAGACAAATTTTGGCACTTAGCAATACTCTGAGGAGACATCTGCATAAGTCTCTCTATTGCAGGCTGTTCTTATGTGTACCATATTCTCCACTTATTTTCTGTTTTATTTTACGCTTGTTTGTTTGCGCTTTGGAAAATTTAGATTAAGAAATTTGGAATCCAAGAAAAAATCACAAGCCCTCACTTGGTTTAACTAAATTTTATATCTATTGCATTCGTAACGCGATTGATTAGGAGGATAAGCTAAAGTTCCCTATAAAATCGCTCTTTTCAGTTCCTTTTATGTAGATAAGCCTAACTCCCCGCGCACATGCACACACACCTAGCGCAAACACGCAGCCTGGAGAAATAATAAAATGTAAGGGTGCCATTTATATTTAGAACTGAATGCTTTACAGAATATTCTTAAATGTAATGGCAATAATACATGAGTGCTAGTTTCTTTGTTTTTCACCCACCTATTACAAGGCTGGACAACAGCCAACAAGTATAATACTTCGAATGTCACCAATCAAGGACTCCATCAGTATTCGAAACACCTTTACAGAAGTATCTTCTATGCTCCAAGGGTTATAGTCCAGTAACTGCAACAAATTGGTGAATGGTTGTTCCTGTATCTGAAAAGTCCATTCATCTTCATCCTAGAAATATCCCAAGGAATTTAGCTCTGTATCAACGACTCGCTCAGTCTGTTAAGAGGCTGATCAAGTCACTGAGGCATTACTGGTTCAATCCCATGACAAAAAGTAGACTCTTCATGAGACTGAACCAGTCAGACATTAACGAGCTTCGGCCAGCCGTATTGCTTTGCTGAAAAAACTGCATCATAGGCTAAAGACTTAATTCGGTAACAAGTGTATTTGGTTGAGATCAGATAAGATACAGCATTAAATAGTTCTCAATAGGTATCAAAGGTTCTAATATATGCCATGAAAACCTCATGTCGAGACTAGAAGATTCTCTCACATCCTGTGCCGTTCATATTACACGGGACGTGTACATTATCGTATAACGTTTGCGTCCTATTCTCTGACTTATTTAGAAATGGAGAAAAAAGAGGCTTGATTTACATCACCATGATCGGATTTTCAGCCAAAAAACAGGCCCGTAATCACCTGCATTGCACTATTAGAGAAGCCCACTACATGTCCATTGTCCCCGTTACCACTTCTTTGTCCAAAAAAAGTACTCTTACGAACCGTCAGCTGTTATAGTTGACACAGGACTCTTAAAAAGGACTCTTAAAATGCCTTTAAGCACAGAAGGTTCTTAAAAATTAATGAGATCTTAATAAGATCTTCCTTATTAAAGAGGCAAGTGAAGTCTTCTCCAGTTTGCTGTTGAACTTTCCAGGATGGTTATTTCAAAAATAATTGCCTGGTAGCTGAGGAATGCAATCTTTCCTGTTTGCTATTCACCCCTATCATTAATGAGATCTTGTCATAAGATAGTATTTTGCTCTAAGTTTGTGCATCGCACTATTCTGTACTGACACAGAACGGTTTTGCCAAAAATTACAAATATATTGGCAATGTCAGACACACTGTATAAATTGTTTTTGGCTAAGACGCTACAGAAGTCCTTCAAATCGTTGGTTTTGCCTGTCCTTATCGACAAATACATGCCGAGGGCCTAACAATAGCCGAAATGTTAGGGTCGTACCTCGGCTTCAGAATCTACAGGTTCAAATTCCGCCGGAAATATGGGTTTATAACCGTTCGAAATCGGCTTTAAACCGGCCATCGTCTTGAAAAAATATGACCATAGCGATCCAAACCAAACAGCTAATGCACATGCCAAGGATACAGGTTTATGAATTAAATATCCTCGTACTGCTGAGAGAGGATTTGGGCCATGTGTTTCCAGAGCTATTCTCTCAGCTATGAGGTGTGCATTTAGTAGCATTTAGAGTTGTCATTTGGCCACGGGTGGCTGTCCATTTGTGTTTGAAAAGTTCCTGCGCATGACCAAGTGCCTGCAGTACTCCAGCGGTCTGCTTACTCTCCAGATCGTAATCCACTCGAAGAGATGAACAAACTTTTTGGATGCGAAAACTACCACTCACCAATTTGTTGCAAGCAGTTGGGTCTCCCAAATCTTGAGTCATGGAGAAATATTCCTATACAACTGTTTCTAACACCGGAGACGTCCTTGCCGAGTCGCATACTAGCTGTTATTGATATTATTTGATCAAAGTGAGGTTAGTTCCAATTTGTTACTAGAAAGGTGGCTGGTAAAGAGAACAAATGTGTGTTCTTTGAAAAGGTAAGTTCCCTATTAAAATAATCCGAGAAACTTAGTATTCAAAGAACTACAGCTAAATCTCACAGAAAATTAAAATTTTCTCGCCAGTGAGCGAAATAGGAGTACCAAGTTGCATAAGAAATAGAAACACTAAGTCATGCATCTTAGAGCATATATCAGGAATGTTGCTTGCTCTAAGAAACAATTAGGAAAGCTGTCTCTTTATTTCTTTATATAATGATTTTTTTGCGATGGTGGATACGAAGACCACTTGAGTAACCTCGAGATTTAAGGGAGGACGAAATGTTGGTCTGAAGAGGTTGATTTGCAATTTCACCGATTACCATTTGAGTCGGTGCAAATAGAGTAAGGAGAGGCTTTTGGAAGTGGTTAAGGTGGGTACGTATTATCATCTCGAGAGCAACGACTGTTCTACGGAGATAAATAAACGAATGATATAGTGTCTATTATAGTACAAACTGCATTACTATAGGTTTTCCATGAAAATATATTATTTAGGACCTTTGCAAACTTCAGACGGCAGTCGATGATTGCTACAATGACCACTACTTACAAGCGGTGTCGCTTCAGCGGTATCGAACCAAAATAAAGGACTATATTACAAAGTTGTATTCAGCAGTGTATCGCTGCGCTCACTTGTTATGAATATTCAATGGTGTACATACACGTACAATAGTGTACATGTACGGAAAGGAAACGTTCGAAGAAATTGATGTATGGAAATCATTTTTTAGTGTTTTGTCAATAAGATGCAATTAATGTCATTGAACTAAGTCCAGACAATTTTATTCCAGGCCTACATTTAGGTAATACATAATGAGTATGACCAACATTTTCATATGCGGGTGTGTCAGTGCATATTCAATTTGCCTCTTAATTTGAAACGCTTCCGTAACAATAGTTTACATCACGAATAATATTTCTATGCGAGTGTTCTACCATTTTAATTTCCATTTCTAGAGTTCGCATATTTAAGCAAAATTTTTTTTGCTTCATTCTCAATATTATCCAGCACATAAAGGTATATCTTGTTCCGGTAGCTTCATCCTTCAAGAACACATTTCTGATGACACATTATTAGCTAAAGATTTTTTTTCGTTGTTTTTACAAAGATAAAACAAACTTCATAACAAAATGAATGAAGAACCTTCATTTTGTTATGCAATTTATATTTTTTGTGGAATGTAATGAAGCCGATGTTATGTAAGCTAATCGTCAATGTGATGCCTGTCACACGTACACACTATACCTTAAAGTTGTTTTTCCCCTTCTACTCCTACTCCCGTTTTTGTTTGTGGCTCCTGGCTCTCGAATTAGAATATTACCTCATATACTGTGCATGTATGATCGCGTGTCACACACACAATCATACAGATATATAATTTATGTTTGTAATTTACTGACAAAAAATAATAACTGTAAGCTAAGAGTTGGAAGTAAGGGATCATTACATTTCTTGTGTAAAAAGGGGTCCAATCTTTCAAAGTTTTAAGACATTGTTGTGTCCGATACCTATTTGAACGAGCAGAGATTTGAGTAGTTTAGGATTTGGTATTCGCATGCCTACTTGGTGGGTACTTTTTTTTAAAAAGAAGGATTGTGTATGATTAAATACGTATTTTATTTAATAGTGGTGATGATGACTGAGGATCATGAGATGGCTTGATAGTATAGCACATTTGACCGGAAAACCGCAGGCTGGGTTATCGATCGAGTTGTTTTTCAAGTTGGCGACAAATGCGATAATGTGAGGTGGACTCAGATTAACAGAATCTAAAATTAATAGAATGTAAGTTGTAAATTTCTTTTCTTATTTCCAAATTAACAATGGCCATATTCCAAAATTCTAGTAGAAAACGACAAACAGAGCAGGAATTAGAACAAAACAATTTATTGTTACTTGACTTCCTTTTACAAATAATAATTATATTTACCTAAAATTTTGTAGATACAATTCATTTAATAATATCGAGCTACTGAAGTGTTAAATTTTAATTTTTTTTTTCAAAAGGTCACAATACTTGGTTCATCCTTTGATTGGCATTATTCTGGTACAGAGTATCAGAAAACTCTATCGACTCAATAGTCTGTATAGGTCAGGGGTGGAGAATTTTCTGAGAGGAGTCTCAAATAAGTAGTTGTTTGAAGCTGTCATCTATGGTCACATTTCAAATTTTCGTAAAAGCTTTCTCATATGTACGTTCAAAGAAGAGTTGCAAAAGGCGTGGCGAAGGCTTTTCAAACAATGGTGACAGGAGAGCAAGTTAAAATAAAATGAATAAGAAAATTCAAAATCATGCGATATCTCAAGAAATTTTGCTTTTGTTAAAACAATCAATACATATTACACTATCTACCAATAAGTATTAGGACACCTGTGATAGAAAAGAAAAACCAAATTTATTCATATTCAATAGTTGGTAGAGCCTCCACGAGAGGCAATTACAGCCTCAACCCTCAGGGGCACGCTTTCCACAAGTGCTTGTATGACGGCTAGTGGTATTTTCTTCCACTCGGCTTGGAGACATGCAAGTTACTTCATCGATTTTGAACGGTTGTTGCACTCCTAAATCCGTCGATCCAACTCGTCCCAGGAGTTCTCGATAGGGTTCAGGTCTGGGCTCTGGGAAGGCCAGTCCATTCGGTTAACCCCATTGTCACCATACCAATCCATGGGGGACCTCGCAACATGACAGCTGGCGTTGTCGTCCTGGAAGTAACATGTGTCCAACCCGTAAAACTGCCATAACGTAAGAAACACACTGTTATCCAAAATAGTGCAGTAGGCTTCGGCGTTGAGCTTAGCATGAATTAGGACCAATGGTCCCAGTCCATACCAAGAGAAACATCTCCAAAACATAATTCCACCTCCGCCGAAATTTACTGTGGGTACAATGCATTTAGGCAGGAGGCGTTCTACAGGCAGACGCCAGACCCAGACCCTGCGATCCGAATGGTAGATGGTGAACCTTGATTTGTAGCTTCAGAGAACTCGTTTCTACGGTCTCTGATCTACGGTCCACTTTCGACGTGCTTTTCACCGCATTAACCGAGCAGCACGGTTGGACTTTGGGATCAAAGGCTTATGGGTGGCAGCACGACCATGAAAACCAAGCAGATGTGCTTCCTTACGGATGGTATTAATCGAAAAAACACTCCCGGATACCTGTTGAAACTCCTGCATTAGTCAAAAGCGAGTGTTAAAGGAAATGCGATGTAAATGTTCCTAGATTGTTGGAGCAATCAATTGATAGTCTGAAGAGATAAATTTTCAACGCAAGGCACTACGCGGTGTAGCATCATTTGTATCACGTGTCTATCTTTCGTTCAATTTTTTTTCTAAAATATCGTGATAAGGGTTGGCGGCAGTTTTAACTTTTTTTTTTCTTCTATGTAACAAGCAAAAATATAAGAGAACTAGCTGAAAACCCGTACTTCGCTACGAAGTACATTCAAATTAAATACATCGGTCAATGTATGCAATTAATGCGAAAAAAAAACAAAAAAAATATTTATAAACAAATCGTAATGGATATTTTTATAGACAAAATAATGTAGAAGTAAATATTAAAAGTAAATCTAATAGGGCATACTAAAGAATATAGTACAGTTAATATAGTACAGTTTGAGAAACATATCTTTTACTGTATTTTAATATTTTTTGGATGATGTGCAATCGTCTGCCGCATTAGCAAGAAATTTTTTTTTTGTCTATTTCGTTGTTATGCACGGACGATAAATTTATTTAAAGTACCAGAAAAAGAAATTACGTGATCAGCATTTAATAAATTAAATTCTTAAAATTAAACTTTAAAAATTCACCAAAAATCAGAAAATGGAGGTCAAGATTCGAAAAAGATTTCATTTCAAAGGAATTTTTAGGATCTTTCTCGCGATATAAATTTTATAACCCTCAAATTATTTTAAATGCAAACTTAAAAAAGTTACCAAAACAGCTTAAAAATTTAGTTTTAAAAAATCTAAGAGAAGAATTTTTCAAAAATCTTTCTTAGTGCACCCCTACACCATAAGAAGAATCGCCATGCAAAATTTCAGCCTTTTAGGTCCAACGGTTTGTTCTGTGCGTTGTATGTCAGTCAGTCAATCAGTTATGGAACTGTTTTGTATATATATATATATATATATATATGATTATTAACGCAATGTTTTGCAAAATCTCTACAATCTTTCCCTTTTGTGCTTTGTGTATCAGGTTCCGAGTAACTATTAACCGAGTAAGTCCCTACTATGTAACTTCTTTATCAAGATAATTTCGCGAAATTTCCGTTTCACCGCCTACAATGGCACTTCCTCTCTCTGCATTCGAGTTCATTAAACCGAATCTAAATATTCTTCCATAATTCATAACTCGTTCTAATTATCGCGCTCTCTCCCATCATATTCTTCGATACAATCTCCTCTCGCTCAGTGTCCCCCTGCGAGTGCTTCTGGCGAATTTCACGACTGCATATTACGGCGATTATTGCTCTTATTATTTCCTCATCGGTCTTCTTCGGTGACATTTAGAAGCTGCTGTTCCATGTCAACCCCCCACTTCCCGAGCCTTTCGGAAGACTCCGCGACACCCCTACAACCCCAAGACAAACTCCAGAGAAAAATCTCCTGGCTGCCGTCCAGGCCCCAAAAGAAAGACTTCAGAAAAAGATTCACCAATTAGACGATCTCTTTCTCGCTCCTACGGGGAGATGAAAAAGTCAGCTCAACTCTCCTTTCTGCGATAGTGGTTCTATTATTATTAAGAGAAGTATTGTGTCCCCGATTTTTTGTTCTTCTCTCTTCCGGGCACTAGAGGGTTCGGTGTGACAGTTTATGAGAGTTTTGATCCGAGTGATGAAAAACAGATTGAAATAATTAAATTAGAGAGAGGAATGCCAGTTTTGACAGAGGATGGGAAAGTAATAATAGAAGTAAAAGCGGTATCAACACGCTGCTATAAATGTACGGAAAGATTAAGTTAAAAAGATCACGACAGCGTCAAGAATATTCGCTCTCGTGTGTATTCAGAACTATGTGTTCCCTTTATCTTTCATAATAGGCATTTCATTTCACTTGTGTTACAGGAATATTTCTAAAAAGTCATTTAATTTGCATAAAATTCTAATTAGCATCCAACACACGAAAGCTGATGTTATTTTTTAATTATTAAGAAATAGTATTTAAAAATAACTTCTTTCCCGAGTCTAAGGATAAATGTAGGTGATTAAATAGGTTAACTTCACAAACTATATCAAGATGTATTTTTTATTGATCATATGTAAACACATGTATATATATATATATTGGGATACCTAATGTGTGTATTTACGAAATAAGATGCGAATAAATGCAAAAAATGTTTTTTTACCACTTTTCAGCGAAAAATCGGTGATAAACGGCTTTTTAAGCGAAATTAAGTAATAATAGTATAATTTATTAGCTTAACTGCTTATCTAAGACCATACACGGTCTTAAACTGAGAGATCTCTCGAAATTTGCTTGTTACTTATTGCGAAAGACTTAAGGAAGAGAATGTTGAGACTGCTACAATGTTAGCTTTTAACTATGAATTTTGATACTGACCTAACCAAGTAAAATTGGGATTTTTTAAATAAATGCAAAAATTTTTAATATATATATATATATATATATATATATATATATATATATATATATATATATATATATATATATATATATATATATATATATATATATATATATATATTGCGAATAAATGCAAAATATTATATATTGTAAATTTTTTTTGGCGAAACTTCGATATTTTTTATGCGAAATTGACGTACTATATATATATATATATATATATATATATACACACAGTTGGTTCTCTGTTTAACGACGCTCTACTTAACGACGATCTCTATTTAAAGACGATATTTTCCGGTCCCGGTCCCTCCGACGTAAAAAAATTCTATTTTAAGACGATTTTGTTTCTATTTAAGGACGATTTTTTCTTACATGATAAACTTTTTCTTCAACATTTTATCTACAGGAGGGTTACTTTCTGTGGGGGAGTTTGGTTTCAATAACAGACCCGAAATTTCCTTTATGTTTGTTGCAATCATACACTTGTTGCAGTGGGAAAAACCGGGGGGGGGAGGGATTACTATTTCTCGGAAGATCCAACATTCTTCCCTGGTGGATCGAATTTCTTAGTGCGGGTGTGGAATCACTCTACTGTACCTACCATGTTGTCATGTGATTTACGAACTGTCCAAAAGCACCCCTCTCTCACTCCTTCTGGGAAGCACGTGTTCATGTTTAGAAAATTCATGGTTGTGTGTAGGAGCTCATTCCAGTACGAATACGAGGTGAGCAGAGCAAAATGACATCAAAGCGAAAGCATCTTACGCTACACGAAAAAGTAAAAATTTTAAAACGTTTTGAATTTTTTAAAACGTAATTTATTGTATTGTTTGTACTTTTTTTTCAATGTAATTTAAAATAACTTTTTGTGAATAAAATAATGATGATAATAAAAATAACATTTTTAAACACGCCAATATATTAAGAAATACACTGCTGGCCACCCAAATTGCAACACCAAGAAAGACAAGAGATATCACAACAAAATTTATTTTGTAGATAACATGTTGACCAAGTATCAAATGATTAAATTTATGGACTTCTGTGAAGTGTGGTTCCTGCCAAAATCAGTAGCCAGAGTAGCCGCCATTGTTGGAGATCACCGCTGCCACACGCCTCGGCATTGATTCAAAGATACTTTGGATGAGTTCTTGGGGTACAACAGACCAAGCAGCTTCCACACGTTGCCAAAGTTGATCTGCTGTGGCAGCTGGGGATGGAATCTGGGTCAATCATAGAGCAACCATGGACCACATGTTTTCTAACGGCGAAAGATCCGGAGAGCGAGGCGGCCATGGAAGCAATTCAATCTGGCGATTGACGAAGAACCGTTGGACAATGCGTGCCACGTGTGGTCGCGCATTATCCTCTTGAAATATGGCTGTGGGCAAGCCCTGAAGGTAAGGAAGGACAACTGGCTCCAACACCTTGGAGATGTAGCTCTGGTTGTTTAAAGTACCGGCAATGCGTACTAGAGGTGTGCGAGAGTGATATCCAATACCGCCCCATACCATAATACCCGGTGCAGGACCAGTGTGGCGGTGCATAACGCAGCTGTTCAGCATCCTCTCTTTACGGTGTCTCCAGACTCGAATGCGACCATCGTGGTGTTGCAGACAGAAGCGTGACTCGTCAGTAAAGACAATTTCATTCCATTCTGCCGTCCACATCCTTCTGTCATCGCACCATTGACGGCGGAGACGTCTGTGGTTCTGCGTCAAGGGTAGACAAAGCAATGGACGTCTTGCGGACAGACCACTCTGCTGTAAACGGTGTCGAATGGTACGCGCAGACACTGGACGATGCGTTACAGACTGCATGTGCTGTGCTATGGTTCGTGATGTGACTGAGCAATCCGTCACTGCCATGCGCACAATTTGCCTGTCATCACGTGAAGTGGTGCGCTGAGGTGGATGCGATCGAACACGCCGGTCCGTCGTACCCTCCTGCATCCAACGATCACATATCCGCATTACAGTTGTTTGGTTTCGCCCAACACGACTACCGATTTCCCTGAAAGATAATCCACAATCTCGGTAGGCCACTATCCTTCCTTTGTCGAACTCGGATACTTGATCAAAAGATAATCGCTGTTTTCGACGAGGCATAATTGATCGTTTTTTTGAAAAAACCACAAGAAAAACACAATTGCCGAACTTGAAATCGTCGAAATCTCCAAGCCTTAAATAGCGCTTTGAAGTGGCGCCACAGGCGCGCGTGATGTGCGTCTGCGCTGAAATTCTAATCATTTGCATATCTCACCTCCGATAATGCATGTTGTAAATTTCATGTTATTTGCATGTTTCCTTCAGGGTGTTGCATTTACAGTGGCCAGCAGTGTATATTCACAGTCCTAAGCCTGTAAAGTGTGAAGGGAAATGTTATTTTATCACAAATTCTGTTTAAGGACGATCTCTACTTAAGGACGATTTTTCACAGTCCCTTGAAAGTCGTTAAACAGAGAACCAACTGTATATATATATATCCATCCGAAACAAATGATTGTCATAAAAATTTATATAACTGAAACATGTAAAGAGGCCGACATATCTTTTAGCTAGTTTCAGGATTTTTGCTCCAGGAAACAAAGAAGGACCATTTCTATGAACATAATTATTTTCAACATGTTCAAAATAGCCAAATATATTAGGAAAATAAAATAATTATGATTTTGTTTAGTATTAAAGTTAAATGAGAGTTCTTTCCATTAACATCTCCGCCAGGTAATGGCCGACTGGCTAAGTCGCTGGCATCCGGTTCAGATCCTGTGGCTTCGAATCCCACTGTTTGCATGGATGTTTGTTGCCGTTCGGAACTGGCTTTAAACTATAGGTCCCGATCTAATTAGCCCTCGTCTAGCAAAAAGTTGACCGTAGTGCTCCAAACCAAGCCAAACCAGAAACTTCTTCTTGTTACATAAAAATTTGATGTAATATATTACAGGCCAATATAAACAATGCATAAATAACTCAGTAAAATCACTAAAATTAACTGCAATTAATTGCATAAAAAACACATTTCTATTTATCTTTTCGGCCATTCGGACATCTGCCGAAATATACTGTCGCACATCTTCAGTTTCATCACTGATGTCATAAAAATGTAAGTCCTAAGAGCACATAAATTTGTTCAGTCATTAAGAACTTCCAGCATTCTTTCAAAAAGTTACGAAATTAGCCATCAAAAATAGAACAGAAAAGAAATAACAGTTTAAAATGATTTAAATGCCCTCTATGAAGTTAAGTAATAAAACTTCCCTGTGGAAGGAATTTCTAGTTCCAATTTCTTTGATAGGGTACCTTATAAGGCCGGTAAATAGCTGAAATAGATCAACTAAATATATGAACAAGGCATTCATTTGCTATTTAGTCATCAACATATAGGCAAAAAGTTCCAAATAAAGCGTTTTGATATATAGATACAGTTAAATCCCTAGATAACATCTCTCCGAAGGTAATATTTCAATGTTAATGTCCAATTTGTCTAGGAGAGGTAGATAGGATTTTGCCTAGCACTGTAATTCATTCACAAAATGTCACCATTTCTGTCATAGCCGTGCAGCCGAAAATTAATTGTAAGACCCATAGGGTAGTATAATATATTCCTTTATACGAGTCTACGCAACTGTGATTGAAGGTAGGTGAAAAATTATGCATTTTTACATGTTTTGAATGTAAATTTTTTTTCAAATAAAATTTAAGTAAATTCGCATTTTGAGGACAAAGAAGAAAATTACTAGTTCTTTTTCTTTATTCCTTAATCTTTATTTTTTTTAATAAATATATACTGCGTAAATTTTATTCGTCCTATTGAAAAATTACGTATATTTAACATCAATTTAAATGTTAACAGAAATTCAGCTGGCTAAATTTGTTTATTTAGTAGACGTTCAAAATACAATGAATCCTCCATTTGACTTAAAATATTTTCTGAAATCATGAAATTGTCGTTCACTTACAGAACAAAAGCGAGTTTAAAGCTATTGCCAACTACTATGAAAGAATATCGCATACTTTCCAACATATTATATGAATCATAAACAGTGTTAGAATTAAACGAATTGATAAAACACTATGCTATTATACGGTATATATATAAACATTTTAAAATTGTCTGCCCAACTTTATCTTTGACATTCATATCTTAATGTTCAACTGTTGACGAGACAAGCATCTTCAATCATTAATGTGGGGAAATTTAAAAATCTTTGTAGTTCTTTTATATGGTATCAATTTCTATTTTATGAAATCTTTATTCATAAATTTATATCGTCATAAATTGGACAGAAAATAACCCCTTAGTTCAGTTTACAAAGTATAGTAATGTTCTTCAGATTTTATGATAAAATTACTTATCACTTAAATTAATAAAATTGATATTTTGAACGAAGTCTGGGAGACAGTCGAATACTTTGACAGGCATGTTTAAGTGCATATGAGATAGAAAACATTCCACATGTATAAACAAATATATGAGTGCAAAATTCTGTGGGACCGTCAGTGATTGAATTTGTTTATTCCTTTTATTTTTCCATTTTCAAGATTTCTTTTTCTGATATACCCAAAAGGATACTCTCAAAGGACTTATGTTTTTTTTCTAGAAAGACGCTGAATTAATATTGGTCAGGAATGCATAGACGGTATGTGCTTAACTGAAGTTTGTTCAAGTTGACAGAGCTTTACTAAAATCCTTTGTCTGCTCCGTTCTTCGCAACTAGTTACTCAGTTATGGAAATCGACACTTGTTCGAGTATTGGAGTTATATTACTTGATGTAATGTTTAAAATTTTGCAAACTAATAGTTTGCACATAAATTAACTGTTCCAAGAAACGATAGACCTGTATAGACATAATCAAAGAATAAAATTCGAGAATTTCATGCTCATTAGTGCAAGAGAGTATAGTTTCTGATGTCATATATTTGACAAGGACACTCGGAAAATCATTTGCAAACGTCTCTTAAAAATTATGAATATCTTGGTAGAATTTAAATCTATTTGAAACAATCTGTTTTTTTTTTCCTCCACTTTATAGTTCTGTGGCGTTATGGCAGATGTTGATATGTCATTTTTTTATGTTTTCGGCAAATTAAAAAATTAACTTTTGTTTTGAAATATAAATTTGCTCAATTAAGTTTTTCAACCCAAATATTCTTTAGTTAATACTCATATTCAACCTCAAGCATATGGCTGGTCTTCAACGAAAATTTTCAATTAGGGACTAAAATGTTTGAGGAGGGTTGCTTTTATACATAGCAGCATTTGCCAATACGAATAACTTAGTATTATTTCATAATTCCACATATAAGCTTTTCCCCCATTAAAGAACCAATTTTAAGTGTGATATATCAACTTAAAACTGAAAAATTGAATTTTTCGGGCATATCAACATCTGCCATAACGCCACAGAGTTATTTGTGTAAAATTCAGAGAAAGTTACCAAACATTGAATTCACATGTGGAGGAAAGGGACTTTGCATCATCCCCACCACCCCGTAATTAGGTAATAAACTAAACATAATGTATTCGTTATCAGGGCTTTAGGAAAAATGTATTTAATCCAGTTCTTACGAATTAATAAATTATACACAGGCATGTCTGAGGCCTTTAAACTTATATCGTGGGAATCAACATTACGGATGCTACATCTGAAGCATTCATTTACCCTAACTAAAATCACAAGGAACATCGACTCACGAAGACACGAGAGATTCTCATATCTTAAATCTTGATGTTTAGCTTATCGGGAAAATATCTCTTAGAAATGAAGTTAAAGCCTTCATTTCTAAGTTTTTTACATTTTTGTACGAGATTGAAAAATTTATAAAGAGCCTTAGAATTTGCTCCGAACTAAATTACATAAACATAGGAAGTTAGATATTGTATGTATTATACTTACTGTGTTTAGATATTTATTTATTCTTAAACTGAAAAAAAATTGAATGGAGTGGTAATTTCCTATTGTGCCTTAATTCAAAATCTCAATACTACTTATACAATTATTTTTGTTGTGTGCGAGAGGTAAATAGAGAGAGTACGCGCTCGATTTTTAAACCCATGAATACCCCTGATTGATATATATATATATATATATATATATATACCGGGTGGTTATAATTAAACTTCCCCAATAAACGGCATCCTACAGCGCAAACGGGTGAACGGAACGCAACGAAATTTCGTACATGGGCTATACACGAGATGCGCTCACCGAATTTCGAAAAAAAAATTTAGTTCCAAAATGTCCACTAGGGGGCGCCTTTTCGGAAAAAACGTGAAATTTAACACCAAAACGGAATACAGAAACAATATTAACAATTCAGAACAAGAATTATGAGTAATAAAATGTAAAACCGGGAAAAGCTGTCTGTTGTAGGAGAAAAATGTCGAGATTTGCATGCTTTGGAAGAAGAGGAAGCTTTATGCAAAACACGTTAGGGTATAAAACGTTTGCAGACGTTCTCATGTTTAAGTCGATGTTTCCGGCTGTACTAATGACGGTCTCTTTAGTTGAACGTGCGTTATTGGTGAAGCTGTTTTACGAAATCAAGGGGAATGCTTCTGCTGCAGTTCGTGAATTTCGTCGTAGAAAGAACCTACGGCGTGGACCAATGTCTACTAAAGTTATCCGGGCCATGATTAAGAGATTTGAAGAGACGGGGAAATTAGGAGTTCAACGTGGAAGAGGCCGTAAACGTGTCACACCGGTACTTGTTGATGCCGTCAAGACAGCTGTTGACGCACAGTCACAGACATCAGAGTTTGGGAGCAGTAGCGCGCGTGCAATTTCTCGACAGACAGGGTATTCTTACAGCACCGTCCGAAAAGTACTCAGAAACATAATGCACTACTTCCTATACAAGACCCGCCATACCCAGGAGCTGCTTGATAGGGACAAGCTACAACGTCTCTCACTCGCAGTCAGTTTTCTCAACAGAATGACTGTTGATCTGTCATGGCCTTGGAATATTCTGTGGAGCGACGAGGATCATTTCTGCCTCAATGGGACAGTCAACACACAGAATTGCCTCATTTGGGCTAAAGAAAATCCGCGGATCCAGACTGAATTTCCCCTACAGTCTCCAAAGGTAACTGTCTGGTGTGGATTCACGGCGACATTCATCCTTGGGCCATTCTTCTTTGAGGAAATCGGTGAACGTGGGCCTGTCACATGTTCCGTTACTGGCGGTCGGTACCATGACATGCTGCAGACGTTTGTTGTGCGCAACTACAGCAAAGGCGGGTCCTTACATCGACCATTTTCACGCAGGATGGTTCACCCTCACATATCCATGGGTCCGTGAAGGCGTTATTGCTCCAACACTTCACAGAGGAACGTGTTATTAGTCGCTCCTTTCCTAATCCATGGCCACCACGTTCGCCGGATCTAACTCCGTGCGATTTCTGGTTATAGAACTATTTAAAAAGTCTGGTGTATCTAGGAGGTGTTGCGACGTTGAATGACTTAAAGAACTCCTTAACGCTTCATGTGCGAAGCCTTACAACTGATCTGTTACGATCTGCTGTTGAACACACTGTCCATCGACTTGAAATTTTGCAGGTGAATGAAGGTGGTCACGTGTAGTAGCTTTCCCTACATCTTCCTGGACACGATTAACAACTGCTCCTCTTGTGCAATCTCGTCCTAATCTGTTCTTGTTTCTGCAGACTGAACTGTTTTTGTTTCTCCCTTACCTTTACTTAATGTGGTTCGATGGCAAGGTGATCAGAAACTAGTCAATAAATGTTAATATTGTTTCTGTATTCCGTTTTGGTAGTTTATTGTGTTAAATTTCATGTTTTTCCCGAAAAGGCTCCCTCTGGTGGACATTTTGGAACTAATTTTTTTTTTCGAAATTCCGTGAGCGCATCTTGTGTATAGCCCATATACAAAATTTCGTTGCATTCCGTTCACCCGTTTGCGCTGTAGGATGCCGTTTATAGGGGAAGTTTAATTATAACCACCCGGTATATATATATATATATATATATATATATATATATATATATATATATATATGTGTGTGTGTGTATATATAAATATATATATATATGTGTGTGTGTATATATAAATATATATATATATATGTGTGTGTATATATAAATATATATATATATATGTGTGTGTATATATAAATATATATATATATATATGTGTATATATAAATATATATATATATATATATATGTGTATATATAAATATATATATATATATATATGTGTATATATAAATATATATATATATATATGTGTATATATATATATATATATATATATATATGTGTATATATATATATATATATATATGTGTATATATATATATATATATATATATATATATATATATATATATATATATATATTTATTTATATATGTGTGTGTGTGTGTGTGTGCGTGCGCGCGCGCGTCTTATTTGAATAGGGGTGTAACTCCACTTTTTTAAAAAATGTAGTTAGCCTCACTTTCATATTCATACAAGTCATTTCTATCTTATTTCTAAATTGGTACACCTCCAGCTTATTTCTGCTGCCAACAGAGGATATTACATATCAGACTTCAGCAGTCATTTCTCAGCACTCATCAGGCTTTAAGGCTCTATATCTCAAAATGAACAAGAATGGAAGTTGGACCACTATTCATATAAGGCCTTTATATATCCCCTAATTACAATTACAAACTGTGAGGTGTACGAAATTGAATGTTATGCAAATACTTCGACAGTAAAGCGCAACTGCAACAATATCCTGTGAAAAGGATCAGTATAAAAAAGTTGAAACTGAAATCATGAAGAAACTTCAGAGAATAAATACATTATGCTTTGAAGGTTAAAGGTTCGAACGTAGTATAAATTTACGAGGAGTGCTGATGGAAAATAATCACCCTCGCTGTTTTATAGGCTACATTATTCGAAGATTTAGATTTACCGACGAATGTTTCCCGCATACATGTAAATTCGACATTTGTATCAAAATGATGCATGTTAATTTGATAAAATATTGTGTTTTTTGATTATTTTGAATCTATCGTATTATGAAGATTGCTTTTTACCATTCATCTTAAAATATTTAATTAAGTAGGTTGTAAATTATTTTTAGCCTCTACGAAATTTATATCCCTTTAAGTTATTTGAAATTATTAACTATTGTTACATTAATTGTTATCATAAGTCAAGTAAACTTTTTTTTACTTACCTGTTGTAGTGGCTACTTTAATATCACCTATTTAAATTGATCCAGTCGATTATGAAAGTATATTTATAATCTTCGAGTATTTATTTTAGAAATCAGTTTGTCGAAGCACTATTGGTAAATTTTTCTCCGTTTTGCATGTAATTGAGGGGGAGGGGTGAACTCTTTTTTTTTTTTTAATTAATGTTATTGTAGAAGATAAATTGACAGATAATTTTCTCTTTGCTACGTTCCACTAACTTTGAATTTTCCATGGAAATTTTTGAATAATTATCCCGTACCAGGTTGAGTCGATATCAGTGGTCACATTTCAAAAACAATTCTTGGTTGAGGAATGATGTTGACAGCACTGTCTGTAAAGACATTTAACCATTAAATTCAGTTTTAGTAAGTTTTTCTGAATTTTGTTTCCCTTTATGTTTTAGATTTTAGTCTTTACTTTCCTGTGTACATTTACTACTCATTACAACCTATTCCCAAAAAAAAACGTCTCTTCGTCATAAATGAAGCAAAATAAAATTTAAAAGAAAACTTAACTTAATTGTAATTATTAAGCTTTTTTTTTAGGTAGCTAAAGGAGAAAACTTTCAAATTCAAAATATGCCCACCTTCATTTTTATTCTGGTCACTTTATTGCTTAAGTAATTATTTATTTTTTTTCTCTCCGGATGAAAGAAACGAGTATTATTTAGCTGAAATTCACTTTCAGAGGAAATTTCCTTATTCTTTTTCAACACGCTTGAAAATTTTCTGCTTTTAAAATTAATTTTTACGAAAAAGGTTGGATAAATTAATTGACACCTTATACGTTATAAGAAATTAAACAAGAAATTAATTAAATAGAAGAAAAACAGCGGCAAGACCTGAGATTTGCTCGATGCATATGCAGATGAATGTTTTCTTCGCCAAAATAAATAAATACGCGTCAAAAAATATATTAAATGCAGCCTTCCCAATATTATTCTCAGTTCCTTACTTTTTTATTTTGTTTCGAAGAGGAACATTTTTGCTTTCGCATCAGCGTTTTACGCTCAAAATAAAGAAGCGAAACCGGCTGAAGGGGGGCAATATGATATCGCAAGGGAATCGTATGCTCAAGCCTTAACCCCCCTGTTTTATTTGGGCTCCAAAGTTGAAAACAACGTCTTTCCGAAGGATGTTTTTCACATTTGTTCACTTAAAAAGTACTCGGTTTAATTTGTGAAAATTTGGGGGATCGTCTATTAGAAGTAGTGTCTTAAATATAGGTCGTAATTTTGATATCAAAAAAGGGGAAAAGTGATAATTTTAACCCGAGTATTAAGACTGCTGTGTAAGGCCTTCATATATAACCCTATAGGATTCGCAAACATGCGGTTGTTTTTTTTTTTTCAAGAAAGACGAGGGCCTACTGTTAAAATCATTCGTTTGCTCAACGACCAAGATCATGGAAAAATAATAAACAGTAGCTTTTATGAGATTCGAATGGTGAAGTCAATGTGGCTTTTATCTCCGACAGAATAAAACCACATACACCGAGTTCTACTCAGCCCTCTTCATCGAAAGAAAAAATAGTCAAATAATGCAGTCCAAGCTAAGCAAATTAGAGGATGCTTATTTTTATCCAAGGCAAAAACGTCTTCGCTTCTCCACTTAAATGCTAAAGCTTTGAGACAATTTCCTCAAAGTAATCAATGGAACACGTGGCCTAGAAGTGTAACTAGAAAACATTTAAAAATTTAAGGCCGCTGTGTACTAACCCTGTTAGATTCGCTCAACTTAATGTCAACTTATGGAGAAAATGTGTCCACTATTTACAGCAACATAAATGCTGATAATCCAATAAAAATGGTATTTTCATATAGTCTGATCTTTTCGGAACCTTGCAACTGAATTCATTTTATAAATTTAGTCCACCAAAGGAGTTTATGAGCGTTTAAAACTTAGTATACGAGATTTTCCCCCGAATAACTTAAATTTAAAAATTTTATTTTAATTTTTTTTTAATCTGAAAAATTACCCAAGGTGCAATTTTTTCTCTCTATTACGGAATACAATTTTTTAAAAAAAAGTACTTAAAATCCAAGTCGGCAATCCTTGGACAAATTTTCAACATAGGTTAACATTGCGATGAACGATTCCAATAGGGTTAGTACCGAGCAACCTTAAGGAAAGAACCAAAAAATAGCTTTTAGAATTCAGAAGGTCGGAATAGAAAGGTCGAATATGAAACCACGTTTAAAGTTTGGGAATGCTCTCAAGACAGAAAGGGCTAATATGGACTTTATACCTGAGTTAAAGATCATGCAGGCATGAGGCGCAGTGCAGTAAAGTAAACAGAAGAGATGTATACAGTCGAACCCCGTTATAACGAACTTCAAGGGACCAAAGGTTTTGTTCGCTTTATCCGGTGGTTCGCTATATCCGAACCGTTAAGAAAAATGCTAGAGTTCACAAAATGTATAACTCATTAGTTGCAATGTGTATTCAATAATGATGTATTAAACAAATGATAGAATCTATTAAAAATGATAATTAATGAATTAAATCGACTAAAATCGATTGCATTAAAATGACACAGTACTAATCTATATATATAAAACAGTTCCGTAACTGACTCATTCATTCACTGACTGACTGACTGACTGACATACAACGCACAGACCAAACCGCTGGACCTAAAGGGCTGAAATTTTGCATGGTGATTCTTCTAATAGTGTAGGGGTGCACTAAGAAAGATTTTTCAAAAATTCTTCTTAGATTTTTTTAAATTAAATTTTTAAGCTGTTTAAACTTTTTTTAAGTTTGCATTTAAAATAATACATTGAGGGTTATAAAATTTATATCACGAGAAAGATCATAAAAATTCCTTCAAAATGAAATTTTTTTCGAATTTTTACCTCCATTTCCTGATTTTTGGTGAATTTTTAAAGATTAATTTTTAGAATTCAATTTATTAAATGCTGATCATGTGATTTCTTTTTCTGGTACTTTCAATAAATTTATCGTCACATGCGTAACAACTAAATAGACAAAAAAATATTTTTTTCTCTTTCTAATGCAGCAGACGATTGGATATTATCCAAAAAAAATGCATATCCCTTACGATTTTTTTATAAATATATATATATATAGAGAGAGAGAGAGAGAGATAGATAGATATATATTTTACATCAATTGTATACATTGATCATCGCATTTATTATAAATATATATATTTATTTTTTGGCATAAATTGCATACATTGACCGTTGTATTTAATTTGAATGTACTCCGTAGTGAAGCGCGGGTTTTCAGCTAGTTAAATTACATATAATAGGAAAATGACGGGACCAAAATTTTCGTTCGTTATATGCCGGGTTCGCTACAATGGGGTTCGATTGTATTCGCCCTTGCTTCTCGAACGGCACAGCACTATATTTTCGTCCATTTTTATGCATTCCGTACATTAAATGCTATGTATAAGATACTAAGGGTGAATGCAGACGTAAAAAGGGTAATACGATGTTCTTAGCGTATCAATAAATATATTTTCTGTAAAAAATAACCAAAAATAAAAATAAGTTTTTATTTTATTTTTCTATTTTTCCTTTCTCCTCCGAGCACCTGAATTAACTTTTAAATCTAGGAAAATATTTGGAATCAGGCTGAAGTAAACTGTGTCATATTGTAGAAAAGAAATGGTGTCGGAAAACAAAATTTGAAGTTATTTTACAACTAGAAGGTAACCCGTCATTTTGACGTCATAATACTAATAATGACGTCATAATGGAAAAAAGTATATGAAAGTTAAAAAATATCCCGAATTATCTAACACTATTGCTTTTAATCCACACCTTGTAAAAGCAAACCCTTTCATTAGTTTTATTTATTTAGTTTTTCATGCGATTGGAGTAGTAGACTGCCATCCAACCCGTCATTTTGACGTCATAATACTAATAATGACGTCAAAATGGAAAAATTATATGAAAGTTAAAAAATATCCCGAATTATCTAACAATATTGCATTTAATCCACACCTTGTAAAAGCAAACCCTTTCATTATTTTTTATTTATTTAGTATTTCATGCGATTGGAGTAGTAGACTGCCATCCAGTTTTTTACAGCTCACTACGCGATATGAATACTTGAGCTACTTGATTAATTCACATTCAAGTTTGTCTACTTTCAGAATTCATCGCAAAAGTAAACATATTTTTAAAAACTGTTAAATATACAGCTAAAAGCATCCATTTTTTTAAGTTCTGAATGTTTTATAGAAAAATAGGCTGAACAAACGGGATTTGATGGAGAAGATATTAGTTTTTAGGTAAAAAAAAAATTCTGATCCACATCTGAAATTGAAATTAGGCCTAATCGGCCGTTTGTTTACTGAAGGCTTCAATTGAAAGATGAGTACAGCCCGGAAGTGTTATACAGAGACAACGGCTATTATATATATAATTTGTAACATACGTATTTCGACTGCTTTTAGGGGACATGTAACACATAAATTTTCATATCGACTCTTGGTAGCGAACAAGATACTTAATAATATTACGGACGATAATAAGGTTTAATGTTTGGTGTATAACCATTGTTCATATAATTTTAAGATTTTATCGTCCCATCATTTTGAGCTTAAACGGAAGTGATCAATCTTCCCTTTCAAAACTAAAATTAGCTAAAACGTTTCTTAAAGGAAAACGGAAAATCGTGGGGAAAAAAAGCCAGTTTTTGAGTTCATAAGTTGTTTGTTCATTACATAATGACAAATTTAATATAGACAACTGACCCTCTTGGAAATTTTGTTTGAGTTGTCTTGATACTTACCGCAAAGGAGGTGTAAAAACCAAACGCAATATTTTGAAACATTTTGGAGTATTTTATACATACACACACGTGATTTCAATTTCCTTAATAAAAAAAGATAAAAGACAAAGGCTTTGAAATTTGAACTAAATTAAATTCCATGACATATTTAATCCTAAGAAACCGTTAAACATTCGATTTAACTATAGTGCACTCCCGATTATCCGGGTTAATGGAGGGAGAGGAGTAGCACGAATAATCGAAAAACACGGATAATCTGATTTCTATTAAAATTTTATTGTATTTTCAAAATATAAAATTGCAATTGGTATATATTTTTTTAATCGAATTTATTTATGTAATCCGCAATTTTTTGTTTGTTTGACCGAATCTTTGATATGTTTTTACGAATATATCACATCTTATGTCATTATTATTTATAATTACCATATAATGTTACGAATATATATATTTGTAAACTTATATGATAATATTCGTATTATAAAATGTTACGAATTTTCCTAACATTTTAGGATATCACTGTATTCATAATACCAAGAAATTAAAGAAAACAAATTTCTTTGGAAGCTAGATTTCTATTAAATTTTATTGTATTTTCAAAATATAAAATTACACTTGGTATCTATTTCTAAAATCGAATATATTAATGTAATCCGCAATTTTTTGTTTGTTTGTTTGACCGAATCTTTGATATGTTTTACGAATATATCATATCTTATAACGTCATTATTATTTAAAATTATGATATAATGCTACGAATATATACATTCGTAACATTATATGATAACATTCGTACATTAAAATGTTACGAATATTCCTAACATTATAGGATATCCCTGTATCCATAATCCCGAGAAATTAAAGAAGTGTTATTTTGGGGCATTATCACATCCTTTTTCAAATAAAATCTCAAGAAATAGAAAATTATTTTAAAAATAGTGTTTTTTATATATGTATGTTGGAAGAAATTTGTATACAGTTTTTAATAAATTAAGTAGGTATTATTTTGGATAAAAGTTTCAGATTTTTTCTGGATGGATAATCCACAGACCAGATAATCCGCACACGAATAATCGAGAGTGCACTGTATAACTATAAAATGCTTGCAAAGGAAAATGCTTATCCCACCTAGTAAACGCATATACAGAAAAGAAATTATTAACTTTAATTTATTAAACAGGAATTTGAAAGACAAAATGATTAAAAATTACTTTATCTCTTTTTTTAATCGAATTAATTTATGCAATTTGCATTTTTTGTTTGTTTGTTTGACCGAATCTTTGATATGTTTTTACGAATATATCATATCTTATGTCATTATTCTTTATGATTATCATAAAATGTTACAAATTGTCCTAACATTATAGGATATCACTGTATCCATAACCCTCAGAAATTACAGAAGTGTTATTTTGGGACATTATAATATCCTTTATTAAATAAAATCGTCTCAATAAATAGAAAATTATTTCAAAATATTGTTTTTTCTATATGTATGTTGGAAGAATGTATGTACAGCTTTTAATAAATTATGTAGGTATTATTTCGGATAAAGGTTTCAGATTTTTTTCTGACGGATAATCCCCAGACCAGATAATTTGCACACGAATAATCAAGAGTGCACTGTATAACTATAAAATGCTCGCAAAGGAACATGCTTACCTCGCTTAGCAAACGCATATACAGTGAAGGAATTTTTACTAACTTTAATTTGTTAAATAGGAAATCGAAAGACAAAATGATTAAAAATTACTTTATCTCTTTTTTTAATCGAATTTATTTATGCAATTTGCAATTTTTTGTTTGTTTGTTTGACTGAATCTTTGATATGTTTTTACGAATATATCATATCTTATGTCATTATTATTTATGATTATCATAAAATGTTACAAATTGTCCTAACATTATATATATAATAGCCGTTGTCTCTGTATAACTTTTCCGGGCTGTACTCATCTTTCAAGTGAAACCCTCAGTAAACAAACGGCCGGTTAGGCCTAATTTCAATTTCAGATGTGGATCAGAATTTTTTTCTTACCTAAAAACTAATATATTCTCCATCAAATCACGTTTGTTCAGCCTATTTTTCTATAAAACATTCAGAACTAAAAAAGATTGGATGCTTTTAGCTGTATATTTAACAGTTTTTAAAAATATGCTTACTTTTGCGATGAATTCTGAAAGTAAACAAACTTGAATGTGAATGAATCAAGTAGCTCAAGTATTCATTTCGCGTAGTGAGCTGTAAAAAACTGGATGGCAGTCAACTACTCCAATCGCATGAAAAACTAAATAAATAAAAAATAATGAAAGGGTTTGCTTTTACAAGGTGTGGATTAAATGCAATATTGTTAGATAATTCTTGATATTTTTTAACTTTCATATACTTTTTCCATTATGACGTCATTATTAGTATTATGACGTCAAAATGACAGGTTACCTTCTAGTTATAGGATATCACTGTATCCATAATCCTCAGAAATTAAAGAAGTTTTATTTTGGGACATTATAATATCCTTTATCAAATAAAATCGTCTCAATAAATAGAAAATTATTTCAAAAATATTGTTTTTTCTATATGTATGTTGGAAGGAAGGTATATACAGTTTTTAATAAATTATGCAGGTATTATTTTGGATAAAGGTTTCAGATTTTTTTTCTGACGGATGATCCACAGACCAGATAATTTGAACATGAATAATCGAGAGTACACTGTATAACTATAAAATGCTCGCAAAGGAACATGCTTACCCCTCTTAGCAAACACATATACAGTGAAGGAATTGTTTTTAACTTTAATTTGCTAGATAGGAAATCGAAATACAAAATGACTAAAAATTACTTCTATTTTAGGAATTTATAACTAAATATTTAATTAAGTCATGCAATAATGCACTTAATGAAAAAATTTGTCTTAAACCATAATATTACATCTTATATATTTAAAATTATTAGAATTTTATAAAGTAATTTACATAGTAATTTACGTCGTTCACATTAACAAATACCAACATATCAGCACAGTGAATTATTACTTATTCAAGAGTCGCAGATAATTGTTAAATGATTAAACTGTTAATTATTTACATTAATTAATCTACAGTTCTCAATGCAGAATATGGTCTTTAAAAACAGGCTATAAAAAACTGATCGTTTGCTAAGGAACCATTAATTTTTTGAATAATGAAAAAATAATTTATCTCAATAAAATTTTTCTGAATCAGTAAGTTAATACAATTTATGGACGCATAATAAGAAGGTTTAATTGTAAAGTATATTTAATATAATATGTGGTTATTGATTTTAATATTCCAGTTAGAGAAAATTAAATTTTAAGTGTATATGATGCAGTGCTAATTTTTATTCCTAATACAATGTAAATCCAAAAATAAAAATCTGTGGCGTTATGGCAGATATTGATATGTCCGAAAAATTCAATTTTATATTTTAAGTTGATATGTCACACTTAAAATTGGTTTTTTAACGTGGCAAAAGATGATAGTGGAATTAGGAAATAATGCTACGTTATTCGTATTGGCAAATGCTGTTAAGTATAAAAGAGGTAATACTTGGTCCCTAATTGAATATTTTAGTCCCTAATTGAAAATTTTCATTGGAGACCAGCCATATGCTTGAGGTTGAATATGAGTATTAACTAAAGAATATTTGGATTGAAAACTCAATTGAGCAATTTTATATTTAACAACAAATGTTACTTTTTAAATTTGCCAAAAACGTGAAAAAATGTCATATCAACATCTGTCATAATGCCACAGAAATATGTATTCAAATTCTACGCATTTATGACGTTCTATAATCAGTAAAGTCAGGCCTGATAGTACTGATGTCATCGGACAATTTTTTTTAGAAAAAAGTATGTTTTTTGAAAAACTTTGCGACGAAGCATTTGTTTATAAATTTGTCTTTTGATAGTTATGGTAAATACTTTTTCAAAAAAATAATTTTTTTGATATCTAAAATTTAATTTGGATTTAAAAGAAAAGTACTTAAATAAATTCTTTATAAAATCATTGGATTTCCCTTTTCTTATTAACAACTAAACAGTAGAGAAATGCCACTTTGTCCCGGTTATTGTAGTGTATAAAGATCTTGCAAATGATACAACAGTCCTGAATAGGCATAAATACCGCTATATGTCTGAACGTTGATTTTGCTTTCATGTATTATTAGAATGTTAAAATTTTCAGCAAATATTCAAAAATTTAGAAATTTTAATAATTTTTTAAAAGATTTAAAATTCCAACAGTTTAAAGATTAGAAGAGATGATTTTAAAAATTTATTAGTTGAAGAAGGGAAGAATTTTTTAAGTGTTTCAAAATTTTATAAGATTGTTTCTTTCAAAGGTTGCCTAAAAAAAGGCAACTCGGCATACTTACAATAGGGCTTTTGATTTTTTTTATCTTCCTTCGTTTTGTAAATCGGGTTGCCCACAATGTGGGAAACATGCAATCAAAACGATATTATTAAGAAAATTTGTCACACTTTGTTCAGCCTTACCATTCGATTGGGAAAATTAACGAAGGATACTTAGAAAATTACCCATCATGTTTTTTACCCTCACACTTTACTATAATATTAAATTATTTTATTAATATTAAATCCCGAAAGCAGCCACTGCAATTTCAAGTAGGCCATCGGGAACACCAGCCAGTGTCTTGCTCCAGATTTTATTTTTAATACGATTTTAGAAGTCGGAGATTAAAAAAAAACCTTTATTTTCTTCTTTAAAAAGATTAAAAGGTATATTTTTAAATTTTAAATATATATATGAATATTTTCACATTAAAACTCATCTTGTTTGAAATGTTATAAATAGGAATTAAAATATTTTTTTTAACATTAAATATTCAAATTTAAAAATGTCTACTTTGTATGATGATATCATCTTTATGTGATGTCATATTCATGTAAAAGTGGTCATAGGATAAAGTTGTAGAGACTGCATCTTTCAACTATATTTCTTGCATGAGGAACGCCCTGATTAATTGCTCTGTAAAACATGACTTGCCTGATAGGCCTTAGGCCAGGCGCCCACCGGCAACTTTTGATTTGAGCAACTAAACAGTTTAGTCATTTGAAAGTTGTCGGATACCTTCGACAAGCGCCCACTGGCAACTAAATAGTTGCTTTGCACTCAATTTGAAAATGGATTTCGTGGAAGCTGCATGTGTTTGTGCCCTCGCTCTACGGCGAAACGTAAACAAAGCCACAGAAGATTTTGGGTCCATCCAATAATAAGTAGGAGATTATTTGACGGGCAGTTTTATAAATTATTTGAAGATTTAAGAGTACACCCAACAAAATTTTTCAACTACTTTCGGATGAGCGTTGAAAGTCTCGAGAACCTGTTGTTATTAGTGGGGCCCAGTATTTCTTACCAAAATACAACATTGCGTTTGGCCATACCACCGCAAGAAAGATTAGCTGTGACTTTAAGGTAAGAAAAAATATTTTCTTAAAAATTTGAAAGTTTATTGAAATAAAATACATATTACAAATATTTTTTTGTAAAAAATTTTTTCGACTGTGCTTCTAGCAATAGTGGATTGCGATTACAAGTTCATTTATGTAGAAGTTGGAGCATACGGTTCATCAAGTGATTCTAACATTTTTAAACAGTCAGCATTTTCAAGGTTGCTTGAAAGAAACCAATTAAAAATTCCAGGACAAAGTTGCCTCCTTAATGACGACAATGGAACGGCAATGCCATTTACTCTAGTGGGGGATGAGGCATTTGCTCTTTCACAGTTTGTATTATGACCATATCCCAGCAGAAATCTGTCCGTAAAACAACGTATCTTTAATTACAGATTAATAAGAGTCCTCAGACTGGTAGAATGTACATTTTGGAATTTTAGAAAACAAATGGAGAATATTCACAGACCTCTCGATACCAGTATTGAATTCAGTGAATCTCTTATTAAAGCATGCTGCATTCTACACAATTTTGTTAGAAAACATGATGGAATACGTTTTGAAGACGCTCTCTTTGACTGTTCATTGGAAAGAATCTCTACAGTTGGAGTAAGAAGCAACAATCAAGGTTTTGCGATAAGAGATTATTTTACATATTATTTCATTTCTCCTCAAAGAAGTATTCCTTGGCAGTATGACAAAATTTAATATAAAATCTGTATATGTTAAATGAAAAGAGTTAATATTAAAAAATTATCAACTTACTCTTTTAGTTCTTTTGTTTTTCCTCCAACTTATCCCAATTTTCAACGAATTGTTGACACAATTCCTCCCATAAAGTCTTCTTTAAATTTTTCTCAGAATATTTTTTTGGTTTTATGTTGTATAAAGCTGGCCGTTTTTCAAGTTCACTCAAAAATAGTTCAGTGTCCAACGACATGTTTACATAGAGTACTGAAGAAAACTGGTGATCTTCAACTTTGCCAACTCCTCGTGAATCGGACTAGCCAAACACGCCCTCGATGATTTGACTCGATCAGATCCATAGGCGTAGCGTCGGGGGGGGGGGGGCACGTGCCCCCCAACTTAACTTGAAATAAATTAAAACATTAATAGAAGTTCAGCTAAAATCGGAAAATCGTAGAAAACTTTTAAGAAAGTTGTTTTATTTTCCGCTTTTTCAAACTTTGAAACTAAAGATTCCGATTATGTCTTTAGCCTTAACATAGTTTTTAACAATGATATGATCCATAAAAAAATTCGATGCTATTTTATTTTCTCATATTATTTATATTATATTTATTTTTCTCATTGTATAACTTTTGAATACTACTCAAACATCAATTCTATTGTTATTCAATTTCAAAAATATCATATTTTATATTTTAAGGACCGTCTGGCAGTTAATACGTGGAGAGGATCCTAACTGAATTCAATTCGTGCAGCCCCCCCCCCAAAAAAAAAAAAAATAGAAAAATAAAAAAGTTAGAAGCACGCTACGCCTATGATCAGATCTTTTGCGAGCAACTAAATAATCACCAGTGGGCGCAGTCCTATCTAAACCAACGTGATCTATTTTCCCCGGCAACAGTTTCATCACCCAAAGAATCGAACATGTTGGAATTTTTTTAGTTACCGCAACTGAAAAATCGCCAGTGGGCGCATTACCGAAGGAATCAGTGTGTTTTATTTTTGTGATTAAAAATTTGCTTTGAAATAATCGCCAGTGGGCGCCTAGCCTTAATCGATTAATCGGCATTGATTAAAGAATAGGTGCGACTACTCCATTAAACCCATTCACCCTTTTAGTTGGTGCACAGATAAGAATCTGTACTGTAAAATGCCCCCTTTATATTAATTTAAATCCAGGGATTAATAATAAAATCCACACGCCCACATGGTATTTTAGTTAACTTTTGTGCTTCCACGCAGTGGGCTTGGGTTCAAGTCTCGAGTAAGGCTTGGACGTCCCTGTGTTGTCCCTTCATAGGGAGCAATGTTGGTTCACCTAAATAGTACTCTCACATAAAAGTTGCCTAAAAGGTTTCACGTTGTTGATGGGAGAAAGTCGTCAAAACAAGTGCCTGAAGAATTGGAAAAAAATAAAAATAAAATCCATACGTTCACGTGACTGAAATGCTGCAAGTCTTTTTTTTCTTCTTTTACTTAAGAGTCCGAACCACACTAAATTAAAAAAAAATGTTGGCACCATTTTATATTTTAGACTTGAAATACTACAGAACTTTAAAATAAAAGTAACCCAAATCCGCATATTTTTAGGATGATTACAAAGACAAATATAACTACACTGTGGGAAAAGCACCAATGACAGGAGGTACACACTACGAACCTCTTTATTTCGTAGTGGAGTTTTCCATATTCTGCCACCTTTGAATGGATATATCTAAAATTATATGCATGATATATCTATAAATTTTTTTCACAGTGTTTGTTAGCTTCAGTTTCATTAAACTGTCTTCAAAATTTTTTATTTAGGGCAAAAACTCCGAAAATATTTTGCCTGAATTAATCATTACGCAGAAAAAAATCTTTCCTTTTTGTTTTAGCTCTTCAAAGTGATTAAAGCTTTTATAAACAGGTAAACAAAATTACTTTTACAACCATTGTAGTGGGCACAATAGATTAAAAAATGCAAACAGAGCTATTTACTGGTTGAGCAGAATGATCTCAAAATAAACATGCTTTGAATTTTGTACTTGCAAAATGGATTTTTAATTGTTGAAATGTGTTTTGTTTTAATTATAGTTTTTATAAAAAATAAATTTCGTGAAAAAATATCATTGCAAAATTTATGTAAATAAGAAATTTTGAATTTTCTGTTCCAAATACCCTTAACAGAAAAGTAACACATTTTGTTATGGAAATGTCTAACTTTAAAGCATTTTTTCAAAGTTTTTTTAATGCTTCTTAATTTCCAAATCAAACTTATGATCCTTGAAGAGATTATATTACACTGAAATCTTTAACTGTACATAGTTCGAGAAAATTAAATTTCCCCCTAATCAACTAATTAATATACAGACGTCACAAAGTTTTTGCGTGTCCTTGTTTGGAGAAAATCTGAAATCAGTATGTCTGAAAAAGTACCGATTTTTACTGATGTGGCCCACACTATCATATCATATAGAACTTAGCATTACCTATTAGATTTAATTAATAAACTTTGAAGAAAAGCACTGTTCTGGAACTATTACTATATAAGTCTAAACAGGGTTGAGTATTTGTCCCGATACGATCTTCATTTAGTTCCGCGAGTGTAACCTAAAACACTTTCATCTAACAAATTAGAAACAAAAACTTCTTACAACATACTGCTTATAATTGCTTGGCGGAATTTTTTTGTAATTTACTTTTGTACACAACCCCCCAATTACGCGTTCCTTCTTCTCTCCCAAAAAGAACTAATAAGTGATTCAGTTGAAAGTGGGGGAGAAATACGATGCCATGCTACTCCGGAGGACCCGAAACGGATCTAGACATTAGTGCACCAAAATTGTACAAAGGGGAGGGGAGGGACTGTTCTAATTACATACACTTCTCGTTCTATATACCTCAACAAAGTTGGCAGACCTCGTAAGGTGTGTTTGAAGCGAATGAGAGTTAGTTTTCAGTAAGCAAAATTTGTTCAAAATAAGATTATGTTTTGAAAACTTGATTTTTAAGACCTGTCAATTATACAATATACACTAGTTGGTACCCGTCAAAACATGACGGTTGGATAGTAAATAAATGCACAAATACATAAATTATACTCAACATCATTGCCAAATGTTGAAAATCATAATAATGCACAGAAACAAATTAATGTGTTTAAGCGACCTCGTGTTGAGTGAGTATCTAAAGCCAGATTTAAAAATGTCACTGAGCATGCGCAGAAAGCAATTTTTTTAATGGCAAATTATCTCTAATTAAACAGCCCTAAATAAACAATTTCCACCAGGTTTAATCATGTATTTCACAAACATAATTATCGTAAAAATAAAAATGGCAGAGAGACGTCTAGAGAGACCCTTCGGAATAAACGTGCTTATCATTAAAACATATCACTGAGCATGCGCAGAAACAGTGTCTCTAAAGCTAGATTTAAACGTGCCACTGAGCATGCGCAGAAATAAATTTTTAATTGTAAATTATCGCTAATTAATAGAAATCGCGGTTACAAAAACCAAATGTGACAAATCTACAGATTACAATCGTTCGTTTAAGACCAAAATGAAGTAAATTGATGCAGTAGTTTTCTCTCACGGACTGCCCAAAAAGTCGGCTTAGCAACTTAAATATATAGATATTATTTCTCTGTGTTACCCTGCATATTTTGGGGCCTTTAATTTCAAGAATCATACTATTCAGAGTCAAACACAGTGAAAAATATGGCCATTTTGAGGGGTGACCGTCGAAAAGAAGTTTCTTCCATAACATTGACTCTATGGAATCTTTAATCGTTTCTGAATGTAATATGGTCGTTTAGATGTTGACCGGCTACAGAAATTTCACTGTATTTGGTTTTAGGTGGAAATCAACGATTAAATATGAAAAATAGGGAATCATTTGCAGTCTCAATCGCGTGCCTAATGGAAAGCAAATATATCTCCAAGGAATTTAAGTTCATTTAGAAACACGCCCATAGCCTTGCTCTTCTGCGAAAGCTTCGGTTTGTCTCTTCAGAAGCCATAGATCAACGTATTACACTATCTGTGATCTAAACTGCAGCTGAAAGATCTATCTACAAAAAAAAAGTAAAGGGTTTCACTCGAGCATAGCAAAGTTTATTATTTACAACCTACAAAAGACATCTCCGAAATCAACGACCTCAATTTTACCAATGCGGCTTGAACCCATAAGTGCTCGAGTTTTTGACTTTTTGGTTAACCTGAATATTTATGAGTACCTACTGTTCACAAATATTTTCGGGATGCGTAACCCATCTCATAACTTCAGTTTCCTGCATGCAAAATATATGTAAGGCAATTTACAGATACTGATCAAATCAAAATTTGAAATTCAGACAGATATCCAGTACTAAAGTATAAAGCCGGGTAATTGTAAATTTTTTTTCAGGTCAGTACAGGAAGTCGCAAAGAGCAATGCCAGACAGGGGAGAGCAATGTCACGTTACTTTCATATACTTACTAAAGGGAGTTTTCGGGAATTTTCCTCGGCTGCACTCAATTCTTTTGTTTCAACAAATTGAAATTAATGCTTTTAATTTGATTAAAGTAGAGGAATTGTTTATTTTCTAAATCATATCAGGATCTAAAATAAAGACTTCCTCAAACGAATGTTTCATTCAAATTTCAGTTTTCTTTTCATGCGTTTTTCAATCTGCTTTGCTTCGTTCACATGTTGTCAACATTATTCCAATAGGCTGCCTTGTAATTTATATTACTTTATGTATGTATAGTATATGAAACAAATTTTTAATGAAACGGGGTTTTATCATTTATTTTTAAGTTTGAAATATTTGTAAAAGTTTTTTATTCCGAATTATTCCATTTTAATGGGATTTTCACTAACGTGTATATGGCTTTTGCCCTGTATTGTTCAACCGAAACGTTCCTTTTACACAGTACCTTGCAAGTACTATGTTGTTCTTGAAAACTTATAAAAAAATTAACTATTAGAGCAGCCATTTAACCTGATAATAACTTTTCTCGTAAAATGGTCTAACAAAGAATCACTGGATTCCGTATAGGATAAATCTCTTCTGAATAATTTTGATTTATGTCAATCGAGTCTTCCATATTTATTCAAAATGGCATTGTTCTTTTCTGACAGACCTTGTAAACGGTGCTTGGAGATGTTTCAAACATTCATTACCAAAGAAATACTGATATCTCAGAAGCATGATAACAGAAGCACGATGAAGCTTTGGATCTTCCAAAGCGTCATAGAAGAACAAGGGATACTTGAAATGGGCAGCAGTGGTGACAAGTTCAGTCTGTTACTCACTAAAAAAAACTTATATTGGGGAATCCCGAGAAGCACTGCTGAATGCTCTCGCGTCTAAACCGGATACGGGTACGTTAAATCCGTAGGCCTGAAAGCCCTTCTGTGGGGTTTGTAAGGGTGAGATGAGAGTGCGAGCCTACAAGATGAGCCCCTCGGTCAAAATTGTGGTGGTACTGGCCTAAAAGTTGGACTCCAGTCCTTGTGGTGTCCAGTAGCTGTGAGCTAAACTGGAGTCGCATCCTTTCACCCTCCGATGGATCTTGTTGGGATATACAGTGAAACTCCTCCATGGCGGCAAATGATGGTTTAAAAAAATGGCCGTCATGAGAGGTGGCCGTCGAATAGAAGTTTTTTCCATAACATTGGCCCTATGAAGTCCTTAATCGGTTCTGAATAAAATATGACCGTTATGAGAGATGGTCGAGTAGAGAAGTTTCACTGTTTAATGTCAGTGGGCTTTAGTAACAACATTTCTTACGTTAGAAGGGAGGAATCAAGCTGACACTTTACAATCGTCACACATTGTGCAGGATAACCTAATTTTTTAAAAGATTTTCTCATGACTTAAGTGACAAAACGTATAATCAGTTGCGGAAAACATTAATATCTTTTCTATCACCTGCTGTGTAAGCCTGTTATATACAGCCGTTTCATACCATTTTTGTGCATTAAATTCACAAATCTCAAAACCACTGAATGCTGAATATAATTTGTAATTCGTTATTCTAAGTACAGATATGTATTCCGAAGATTTCCGTTTGTTAAATAGGAAATTTATATTACATATATTTCAAAGGCTCTAAATCAGTGGTTCCTAACCTTTTGTTGATCAGGGACCACTTTTCCCAAAAAATATTTCTAAGGCTCTAAATCAGTGGTTCCTAACCTTTTGTTGATCAGGGACCACTTTTCCCAAAAAATATTTCTAAGGCTCTAAGTCAGTGGTTCCTAACCTTTTATTGATCAGGGACCACTTTCCAAAAAAAAAATTTCAAAGGCTCTAAATCAGGGGGTTCCTAACCTTTTGTTGATCAGGAACCACTTGTCCCCCCAAAAAAATTGTCAGGGACTATCTCCCAACCAATCCTATTAGAGGCAAATATTATTTTCATTTTCTGAATAAACAAACCATTTGAGATAAACAATTTTAATAAAAAATTGCAAATAATAACGATAACATGTACAACATGAACATAAAAGACTATGAAAACTTAGAAATTAATTAGCTTTTTGAGTATGTATTTGTTCTACTAGCCGTAAAATTCCTGCGACGAGGTGAAATTTCTGTGACGCTGTGACTCTGCTTCACAGAAAATACATTAGGGATTCTTAACCATTCGGTGGGAACATCTGCCGGGAAGGCAGATATTGATGGAATATCTCTTTCCCCGGTGTTCCTAACTAGAAATTCAGAGGGTATTTGTGGTTTATTACGTTTCGTGGTAGCCACAATCGTAAAACCCTTTCTCCTTAATTCTTGACCTGCTTCTATTGAACAGAACCAATTATCACAGGTTATATTACGGTTCGTTTTGTAGAGGCATTTAGTTAGTCGAACGAGGGATTAGGTTAGGATTTTTAATTTTTGCTCTGATTAATCAATTTGGGGGGGGGGGCAACGTTGAATAAAGAAACTATAGCTGTCTGAGAGGTAGATGTTCCCACCGAAGGGTTAAGCAGAACAGGAGTTTTTTCGTACTCGAAACGTCAGGAAACGGAAGAAAAATAGGAATTTTTAGAATTTGAACAAAAAATGTTTCCCCCAATGTTATAACGTTGATTGGTAATAAAAGGATTAGTGGCGCTCCGACTATGAAAACAAAACAAAGGTTTTAATAGCACTACAAGGGTCAGAGTTCGACTTAGCTAGGTGCCACCACAATTTTGACCGAGGAACCCCAGGGGCGACATCTGGGGGTATCTATTCTACCTACATCGATTCTGCCTACATAGGTCAGGATATTGAAACGTTTATGAGAAAGGGTTTTAGTTAACAAAAAATTATCTGCTCGTCTAAAATTATTGACCTCTTCGAGGTTATTTCCAAAAAATGAAACCAATCTTTCTTCATCACTACTGACCTCGAGGGCCACTTCTTCGGTTCTCCCGAACCACCTGTGGTAGGCGGATCATTGGTTAGGAACCACTGTTGTAAATGAATCCTTAAGTACCGTTATCACCTTATAGCAGATAATTTTAGTTAACTAAAGCCCTTTCTCGTATATGCTTAGATATCCTGACCTATGTAGGTAGAATCAGTTTCAAATGTAGAAGAACTTGAGGATTTATAAATCTTTCGAAATCTCTGTATTTTTCTGAACATTTAAAATACTTATGTTTATCTGTAATGCGTTTTCCAGCAAAGTGTTTGAACACATATTTCGTAAATTTGTTTTTTAATGTTTACTGATCATCAGCAGAACTCAAGTAAATAACATATGGTTGTATTTCTGATTTAAAAGGTTGAAGATAACGGCTTCAGAATCATTTGTTCTTTTCACAATTTCTTCAATAGGGACGAGTTAGCCTATCGGTAGCGCGTCGGCTTTCGGTACTGAGGGTGCTCGGATCGAATCCCGACAAGCACCGTTAAATACTTTCGTGTCTAGGCCTGATATGGGCACGTTTTTTAATGTTTACTGATCATCAGCAGAACTCAAGTAAATAACATATGGTTATATTTCTGATTTAAAAGTTTGAAGATAACGGCTTCAGAATCATTTGTTCTTTTCACAATTTCTTCAATAGGGACGAGTTAGCCTATTGGTAGCGCGTCGGATTTCGGTACTGAGGGTGCTCGGATCGAATCCCGACAAGCACCGTTAAATACTTTCGTGTCTAGGCCTGATATGGGCACGTTAAATCTGTAGTTCTATGAGGTCAGTGGTCGGGGGAAGGTACGATCCCCCAGATGTCATCACCTCTGGGGGTGCTCGGTCAAAATTGTGGTGACACCTAGCTAAGTCGGACTCCGACCCTTGTGGTGCTATTATAAACCGGAGCGGCGCTACTAAGCCTATATGGAACTGACTGGAATTGTTAGGGCACTTGCTTTCGGTACCAAACTCCGTGGGTTCGAGTCCCACTCTTAGCATGGACATTTGTAGCCGTTCCGAATCGGCTTTATGCAGTGGGTCCCGGTCAAATTAGCCCTCGTGTAGCAAAAAATTGACCGTAGCGCTTCAAACCAAACCTATGGGGACTTGGTCTGGGACTTCCGGCCAGGAGGCATTAGGAGCAACAAAAACCCAATTCCTTCAATAGAGTTTTGTATTATTTTGTAGTATCAGATTCATTAATGGAAATAATACAATTTAACACTAGAAAGACAAGAATTTTTTTTCTTACTAAAAAGACTGAATAGCGCCCTTTACACGTACGCTCTTTCGCGAGTGGTTGGAGCGTACGGGATTGCGCGCACGGTCCAAGCACTCACGAAAGAGCGTACGGGATTGCGCGCGGGAAAATTTGCAATACGCTCCAAAGCAGCTTTCCCTTCCTCTCCGGCACCTTCACACGTGCACTCAATCGCGCGGGATCGTGGTTTCACGCGGGAAAGAGCGTACGTGTAAAGGGCGCTATAGCCGTCATTTTGACGGTTAAAAATAAAATCAAGAATTTAAAATATTTAATGCATTTTTTAAATGGTTAAATACTTTAAATTTTGAACTATGTCATACCAATATACAACAAATTAGTGTATATTTAGATATATTTTCATGCAGGTGTTCCGAGCTGACAACTTAGTATGGTTTATCCGTAAAAATATATGCATGGTTTGTGCAGTCCTTATTTTTCAACACCAATATTTCCGAAGAGCCAATATTTCTGCCATTTTCAAAAGGGGGAAGAGACGAAACGAGGGGGAAAAGTAACTAACATTTTTCCGGTACTATTTTAAAGATTTCTGCCTGTTTTCTATACTGCCGTCAAATTGACGGCTTTCAGTCTTAGTTGGTATACAACACATTTTGTCCACCTCTTTACTATCGAATATAATTTTGTAAATGTGTGCGCATATTTCCCGTACAATTAGAAAAAGTCATAACATTTTAGAAGCCCGAGGGCATAAAGACAGACATAGCGCTCAATAGTATGTCCGAAACCGTTTTTCTAGTGTTAAAGATAAGAAACTGCATTGGAAAGTTAAAAAATGTTTCAGAAAATTGCCTCAAAATTCATATGCATAAAAAATAAACCAATTAAAAAATAAACATTTGATCTTTTCAGTTAGATAAAAAAAAAATTGTCAAAGAACATTGTTAAAAACAGAAATCCAAACATTCTAAATCGTAAGAACATTTTAATCCCTAATTGCTCTTTTTTCCCAAATTTTGCCTGTTAGCAAAATAAAAATGTATTCCTTCACCGATATTTTCAGAACTTCGCAAATTAATAATCTTCGAAATGAAACGGAAAACGTTGCTGATTCTCTTTCCTCCCCCTTAAAAATCCCTATTGCGCCAAGTTGCAAACACACACGCACGCTAAAGTTGCGAGTTAGTGAAATTCGAAACTCGTATCGTGGCAACACCAACACAATAATTGAACACAGTGTCTTCGATTATGACATAGAAAGGAAAAGGTAAGGAATAGGGAGGGTTAAAAGAGGAAGGAGGGGAAAAAAACCCAAACAAACAACCAATCTATTTCTCCGAAACAATACAGATACCGATAATTTAACGAAGCAGAAACGGAGAGTAATATGACACTAATTCTTTCGCAAAAATTGTCTGTTGACTTGGCAACATGGCGCCATTTTGTTTCAATGGATTACTTTTAGAAATGAGAACTCTGTCATTGTTTCCATTCTTTTGCTTATTGGAATTTATCTGCGATATTCCAGTTAAAACTAATACTTATCTGACGTTGGCCAGCAACGGGGGAAGAATGAAATGTTTTTAAATTGGAATCAGTTTACGTTTTGAAAAAGAAAAAATTGAAAACGTTTGTATTCGCTATTCAGTCAATAAATGTAAAGGAAAATTGCTAACGCAAACATTTCACGTTGAATATTTAATAACATTCTTCGCCTTTTGTACATCAGGAGTTTAGGACTAATTATGCATTAAATATAATTATATGAACATCAAGATAAAATGCTATCAGTTTTCGTACGGTTGAACAGAGATAGGTTAAAATAAGCAGTGCGTAACGCATTAGTTATGAATTTTTAAAATTGAAATTTTTTTTCCAATTTTTAACCAGCTTTTTCCTTCGTATTTAGAATTAGATAAGAATTATTGATACTCTTTTGGTTAATGATTTAGTTCAGCTAAAATAGCCACGAAGATTTACTTTCACATAAGGCGTAAATCTGTTAGTTCACTTCGCAAATCCTCAATTTCAAGAGTTAAGCTACGGGGAATTTTCCTTTCAGCACGTCACTAATCTCAGATAAGTAAGTAGATAATTCGGTTATCTCTTTTCTGCAGTTAAAAACAAATCCTTTAATGAAATGGTCTGGTATATTAAAACACCAGACTCTATCTACACGTCTTAACTGAAACGTCTATCTACACACGCAGATAACAAAATTCAAATACATGCATTTCCTAATCTGTGAGTAGAAAAATGCTATAGAGAAATATTCCCACTAGCTAGACATTGGGACTTAATTTTTTGCGATGTCAACCAATTTACCGCCTTAACGACATAATTTCAGTTTCTTCATAATTAAGGACATCATAAAGAGTATTTCAAAGGGTGGTATTTTTTGGTGGTGTTGTTTTTGTGTGTGTGTGTGTTTGTTTTGATGTTTTCAAAACTAGAAACCATATTATGTTTATATCTATGAAGTTATGTTAAGCTATGAAGTTATATTATTGTTAGCCAGTTTATTAAGTCTCCGCAGAAGTTTCAGTAAAAAGAATAATTTCATGAGCTAGTAGACAACTTTTTTTAGACTTGGGAAGACTGTTATATGAATTATGAATGAAGCGATAATCTCTAATCTTTGCTGAAATGAGCAGAACTTGCCAAGTTTAGTCGAGCTCAGTTTGTTTAACAGCTGGAGAGTTACTAGGTAATCAGACAGTCGTTAAAAATTAGTTTCTTGTGTATATCGATGTTTTAGATTGGCTGTTGACAACTGCCGAAAAATAATATATAGAAATTTAAAAAATGAATTTCAAATTTTGTTACAGTCAAAAAATATTTTATTCTATTATTTCCCTATCGATTACTGGCTTAGAGACAGAAAAATGGTGCATTTTATACGGGTTCTTTCTCTTTAAATATAATTTACTATTATTAAAGATTTAGGAACAGTTTTTGTAATTGTTGTAACTCTAAAGAGAGATTTGGATTCATAAAATTATAATCCATTAATTGTTATAGGAAATAATCGTGTAGAGATAAGTAGCTGAGACGATTTTATGCCTTCTATCGTTTCTGGACGGAGGAGATATTAGGTGGTTTAATTTCCTGAACATTAAATATAGCTCTTTGAACACATTTTCATTAAATATCATTCTTCAACTTGTGCTACAGTAAAATGAGAAAATTATGCTAAATTAAGATAATGTCGTTTTAAATATTAGTTGTATTATAAGCTTTTTTAAAACGATTAAAGAAATTCACTGTTTTTAAAGTTTTAATTTCCTTTTTGGTCACTATTTTTCGTTTATGTATTACTTTTCTCATACATAAATGTAATGCGTATGACATGTTCATATTCAAAGAATTTTGGATCATGTTATATGAATATTTTTTATGTTTCAAGTAAAGAAGTGTTCAAACAAAAATATATAGATTTTAAGAAAGTGAAGAGTAGAATTTTGTTTTAGGTAAAAGTCTGGTGATATTTTAAAAATATGTTCCTGTACGTAGAATTAACTAATACAGTAAAACCTCGTTTATCCCTACTAACTGGGACCATAGGCAACCCGGACATTTGAAAATCTGGATAATCCGAGTAATATGCGTAATAAGAAAAACAAAATCCTTAACTAAGCAGACTTCCCGTTAATTACATAAAAAAGCTATGTTTTGTAACAATATTACATAGTTTTCTTTACAAGACATTAAAAAAATATAAAAATAACTTTTCACATCATTTCTTAACCAAGAAACGGTAAGTCTAGTAAAGTTTTCTTAAATTTCGATTCATTGTACCATTATTTATTGTACTATTATATATTGTACAATCTATGCAGGAACTATACATTGAATCAAACTGAAAAGCGAATATTTGGCGTACTTGCAGTTACGTTCTTGCTATCATAGTCAAAAATTATTATCTAATGCGAACATTAAATAAAAATGTCTACAAATCTGTTCCGGATTATCCGGAGATCCGGATCAACGAAAGCCGGATAAACGAGGCTTTACTGTACTGATAATGAGTGTTTATATTATGGAAAACTTAAGATTTAACCCCACAGTGTAAGGTTTATTTATCATAACTCAAATTCAGTCATTTATAGCCGGAAGATGGCCGAATGACAAGGGCGTAGGTATCGGTACAAGAGTCTGTACCGATCTGTGGGTTCGAGTCCTACTCCTGGCATGGATGTTTGTAGCCATTCAGAACCGGCTTTAAGCAGTAGGTCTCGGTCAAATAAGCCCTAGTAGCGCTCCAAATCAAACCATTATAACTTAAATTGGGAAGTAACTCTTCTTTAAAAAAAAAAAAAAAAAAGTTATTTCTCTTTTTCATTCATTGTGTAAGTCTCAATTATAAACATTCAAATCTTCCACATATGTTTAAATACCATAAAATAATTACAAGATAAAAAGAACTTTTTATATACCATGTTTTTAAATTTTCTGTTGAATCATATAAACTTGACAATTCTATGTATTAATAAATACTTTTTTAAAATGTTTTTGATGAATTATCCCATCAACTTGAAAGAAAATGAAGTTAATTGGAAGTTAACGTGGGTTTAACTCTTCGTTCCCGTCCCGGTCGATAGATGGCTGCACCAGTCTACAAAATTAACTGAAAATGAATTCAAAACTGCTTAAAGATGGCTAAAAGTATCAAAAGAATGCATTGTCATCGTGTTCTGAGCTATTCTAAAAGTTTCAAATGTCTAGCTAGTCGGAAAGTTAGTTAAAAATCGATTGCAATATTTGAAGTGGACAAACACACAAACACACAAGCGAGTTAATAAAAACATGTAATTAAGGGCATCTGATGTCCAGGACTTCTATGAAAACATGGTATGCAGGTGTATTGAGGGGATTAATACTATCAGTTGTAGACTTTGAAAACCATGTCAAATCAAATATAAGTCTAAGTAGCAAATATAAGTCTAGGTAAGTCTCGTATGGCAAAAGTTTACCCTATCACTCAAACCAAGTAAAACCAAACCCTCAGTCATTTACTAAAAGAAAAAAAATAATAATTAAAAAGTACAGTCAATAAGAAATACTTAAATATCGTTCGAGGACCCTCCACCCCATATAAAAGAAAATGACAAATGAAAGGACGCGTTTCGCAAACCTATATAGAAACACACAAGCGTTTCATTGCTCGTTTTCATTTTCATTTTTACCTATTTTGTTCTGACCTTGCGTCTGCCCAACCTTAAATACGTTTGTTATCGCAGGTATTTATGATCCGGGCATTCGGTGGTAAATCTGCCTCCCCCCTCCCCCCTCCCCCGACACCCCTCGTCAAAGACTGGGAGCGTCGCGAGACCGGATTGCGAAAAAGTTATAAATCTCTGTAAAATGATCCCGACTGCAAGACGCAAACTAATCGCTGAAATGCACTCGTCGCAATGGACATATTTTATGGCATTAATAGATTCTGGCTATGCACATGCCGCAATTAAGTTTCGTCTCATCTCCGTGTATGTCTGTCGTCGAATAATAAACCTCGGGAATTCGCGTAAGTTATGAGGAAGGAATATGGACGCTTTGTACGCGGAACTGCAGGATTAAAATATGGTTGAGCTCGAGGGACGATTTATCTCTAAATGTTATTCTTATTATGTACGGGAGGAATTTATGTTCGCTTATCGGGGGTAAATCTCCGGTCATAACGGCCTGATCCGGTCTGTTATTCATTTTACTCCTCTTATTTTAAAAAAAATATGTCAAGTTGTGATCATTGACATGACGGTGGTTGATTCTTTTTGAAGTGAATCTTGCCTTGTCTTTTTTTCTATTTTTAGATAAATCATCGAATATTGAAAGGGCTTTAAGTATTTGGCGGTCAAACGCCTGGCATAGTCTAACCCCGAAGACAAACAACGATTATTGGTTGAATTTCTTTTTCTCGAGAAAAATGATTGAGTTAAGAAAGTAAACCAATAGGAATAACTTATTACACTGGGTTAAAATCGGTTTTTATGCGGAAAAAAATGGCCTTCCTTGGAAAATACCATATTTTTTTGGACCATAAGACACACTAAAAGATAAGATGCAGCTCAAATTTATGGGAGGATATTAACGTAGGATTACGTTCCTCCATAACGGTCCTAAAACCGTCCGTCTGTCAGTCCTCGCAAGTTATAATTTTGGCAGCGCGCCAAACCCAGTCTATCGCTTGGACAAGTTAAACAGAAAAGTAACAAGATGCGTCATATATATATATATATATATATATATATATATATATATATATATATATATATATATATACATATACATACAAAAGAGGTAAGCAATGATAAGTAATCCTACGTTAAAAACCCGCGGTAGTTTTGTTAGAAGAGACTACCTGAATTTTTTTTTCTTTTTAGAAAAGAATATTTTGTATTTTGTTAAATATATAAAGCTATTTTCAATCTGTTAATTGATAAAGATTAAAAATATATATAATATATATTATAAAATATTCATTTTATTTTAATGTTACCTTCGGACCATAAGACGCACCCTAATTTTAAGTCTATTTTTTATTGACAAAGTTGTGTCTTATGGTTTAAAAAATATGCTAATTTAATTAATAATGAGAATTAAAATAAATTCCCAGTTACAAGGCACAGTTATGAGGCACAAACCTAATTTTTACGAAACCTCATGCTATGATAATTTATATGACGATGTTTGGCTCGCATTCTTTATGGTGAATATGTCGTGTTATTTTCCGTTTTCAATAAATCTTCGTATATTGCCTGATCTTTGAAGATTTGGAGGTCAGATATCTGGTAGATACCAACTGTAATATTATGAATCAGAATTTCTTTTTCTCTATTTCATTTCAGATTCGTTAAAATACCGTGCATTAGGGAGAATATTGTGGTAAGTTAAAAGGAGTAATTTATGAAATTATGTTTCGATCATCATTAAAATACTATTTTATGCATTAAAAAACAATTGGGAAAGGCGTGTCTCGGAAAGCGGTTTCATTAATACTAAGAGTCAAAAAGTTTCTAGTTACAAGCACAGTTATAAGGCTTAAAACCCGTTTATTTCTGGAGAGTTTTAAACATTCTTCCAAGAACTAAGAGAAACTAATGATTTGAATTAGAGAACATTAATATTTTTTTTAAGATAATTTTCGGGAAATTTATTCTGTAATAATGTCCGTTCCTTCATTCCCTTTAAAACAAGCATGTATTCTCTCTCTATTGCAGCTTTCTCATTTATATTCCTCCATAAACTTTGCAATAATATTTCAGGCATACGTGCGTTAAATACAGTGCGTTTTACGAAAAAAAAACTTTGTTTTGCTTCTTAGACTCAAAAGAAAAAAATTAATGTAGTGTTCAAAATGTAGAATGATTTAACATTGAAATATGTTTTTCACGACATGCAAACACATATTCTAAACTATCTGAATACCCGTGATTCGCTACGGAGTACATTTTAGGATAACTGCAGTGAAAAAATAATGAAATTCCTTTTTAGAGGATTTCCTTATAAACAATTTTTTTTCTTCATTGGGTGGGACTAATATTACCAGGCTCGGACGCGAACTTACACGTGAGCAAGCTACGTAAAACTGACCGTGAGAAAAGCAATTTTCTCTCACATCTACGCCAGCGTATTTTAAAGTTTGGCCTTGAGACTTATTTATCATCATGGTGAAGCATACTTTGAGGGGAAATTGCAGTTTTATACACTCATGGACAAAAAAATTAGCGCACCAAGAAGGAGTCGTCAAAATGAAACGAAATTTTTCATACCTAATAACTACTTTGATATAAGTAAATGATAAGAAAATCAAAGAAAAAGGATAATTTATTTCAGAGAAAAAGGCAAAAGAACGGAGGAGTTAATACTCCGTTGGACCCCCTCTAGCGCGAATGCACGATGCGATACCATCGGGCATTGAGTCATACAAGTTCTGTATGATGTCTTGAGACATTTCGTTCCATATTTGCTGTAACCTTGCCTCTAGTTCGTTCAAACTCGTGGGATGCCCAACTCGTCGTCCTAAATGATCCCAGACATGCTCGAGACAAATCTGGGGATCGGGCAGGCCAAGGAAGAGTAGTAACAGTGCGGAGACAGTCTTGTGACACCCTTGCCGTATGAGGCCGAGCATTGTCTTGTTGAAAAATGGCTCCTGGTAGCCGTTGCATGAGTGGCAACACATGTGGTTGCAGGATTTCATGAACATACCGCTGGGCTGTCATGGTGCCACGGAACAATACTAGGGGTGACCGTGTATTGTAGGCAATGACACCCCATACCATCACACCAGCTGTGGGAGCGATGTGTCGCTGTACAGCAAAGGCAGGATTGAAGCGTTCACCACGGGCTCTCCACACACGAACACGATTGTCATCACTGCCGAGATTGAATCTGGATTCGTCGCTAAAGACGACCTGGTTCCATTCCTCTGCAGTCCAGTTTCCTCGTGCGCGGCAAAACTCCAAACGGAGGCGTCGATGGGTGGGCGTCAAGGGCAGCACACGTAATGGGCGTCGCGATACCAACTGTCCTTTAGCCAGGCGCCTTCGTATGGTTCGAGAAGACACAGAGGCCCCTAGTGAAGGTGCTACCTGTGCCTGGATGGCGGCCGATGAAGCAGTTGGCTGTAAGCGTGCATTTCTTACGATGTGGCGGTCTTCTCGACGACTGGTTTGTCGAGGGCGTCCTGAGCCTGGTCTTCGTGTACATGACATCTCTCGGGTCCACTGGTCCCAACACTTCCTCACAACACAATCAGAGCGGCCTAATTGACGAGCTACTCGCCTAGCTGACCACCCAGCTTCCATCATCACGACGATTCTCCCCCTCTCAAACTGCGACAACTGCTTATATTGTCTTCGAACACGGCGTAATGGCATGTCTATCTCAGCTCTTCCTTTGTAAATGATTCAGCACACTCAAACAAGCTTTGGTTACCTGTTTTATACTCCACAGAGTACGATGTTCAACGCCCTCTACCGGCTATACGTAATGCGCAATCACGCTGCATTTCTAATTATTTGCATATCTCCCCGACATGTACCTTCATTGCAAGTTTCGTTACGATCCCGCAATTATTTCTTGGTGCGCTAATTTTTTTGTCCATGAGTGTATATAGGTTTAATTTAATATCCATAAAACATACTAATTTGAATTAAATTCTTTAAAAACTTCTATATCAATTAGTCTAGTGGTTAAATTTTATCTTTTACTGTATTTTAATACTTTTTTATCAATTTATTTCGTTGTTATGCACGTGAAGCAAAATTAATTTGAAGTATCAGGTAAAGAAAAGAAATCACGTGATCAGATTTTGATAAATTAAATTCTAAAAATTTATCTTTAAAAATTCACCAAAAATCAGAAAATGCAGGAAAAGATTTAAAATAGATTTCATTTTAAAGTAATTATTATGATCTTTCTCGGGACATAAGTTTTATGACTCTCAGATTATTATTTTAAATGCAAACTTAAAAAAAATTACAAAAACAGCTTAAAAGTTTAATTTTAAAAAATCTAAGAATTTTTCAAAAATCTTTCTTAGTGCACCCCTGCACTTATAAGAAGAATCGCCATGCAAAATTTCAGCCCTTTAGGTCCAGCGGTTTGGTCCGTGCGTTATCTGTCAGTCAGACACGGAACTGTTTTATATATATATATATGCATGAGAATTCCTTGTAAATATCTGCTGTTAAGTTTTTGGAAATTTTCTAATGTTTAAGCTAGTAAAAAGGACGTCCTTATAGACTAAAGTTTCAAAAGCTTGCATTACTTTGTATTCACAAGTTTCGTTTCGTTTATTAAATTATATGCAGTTGTGTACAGAGTTCATACTCTAATAAGACAAAGTAAATAATATTTTACACTGATTGTTAAATCTGTAATTATCATCAGGATTGGAACACGCATATCGCAATCTAAATAAAACTGTAACAAAAACATAACTACTAAAATGTAAAACAGGGTATCAAATAGCAAATAAAAAATATAAATTACATAACATTTGTGAATAGTCCATGGAGACAGTCGTACCAAATGCTCCTCGGTCTCATTAAAAAATATCTGTAAAGCAGAAATATTAATGAGATTTAAGGGGACAATGGACCTTTAACCTGGAATTTTTTAATTTTCAATTTTTAACTCTATAGGACATAATCAGAATAAAAAATATTCTTTTTTACTGCATCGAAGACCCTTGGAATTAAAAAAAAGGATATTTTGGCAGAAAAATGCCTGTCTTTCAAAAAAAATTTCAAAAATTCTAGCATTTTTCAAAATGCTCCAAGTGCATTCTATGTCATTTGAAAACCTTAAATTTTTAAATGCACGTTTACCATATATACATAAATATAACTGTGCATTGAATTTTATTTTTTGTAATTTTTTTATAAATCAAAAGTCATAAATAGTTTTTTTTCCATCTGCCTGCTATTTTTTTTTTTTACTTTATTTCATGGTCTATAAATTTAAAAAATATTTGAGTTTTCAAAGAATTGCGCACAGTTTTATGAAAAACTCTTCACTTAAAAATTCCGAGAAATTTTGAAGAAATCAAAAGAAAATGAATGTGCATGGAGCATTTTGAAAATTTCCAGCACTTTTGAATAATTTTTTGAAACACAACTTTTATTGTTCCACAAAATACCTATTTCTGAACTCTAAAGTCTTCAATATAGTAAAAAAGGGTAATATTTATTCTCATGTTGTATAAAGAGCAAATACTGAAAATAAAAAAAATAAAAATAAAAAATGAGGGTGGAAGGTCCCTTGTCTCCTTAAAATGCTCTATTGCAACTTTATTTTGAACAATTCTCCTCACAGTATATATGTTGAAATAGAAGGAAAATTTAAGTATTTTTATTCATTTTGCCGCTTCTTCATGTCTTCGGGGGACTGCTCAGTTAAATTTCTTTAAATACTTGATTATATTACTGGTGTTATTTACACTGAATGCGTAGAAAAAGTGTTCTAACTTTTATATTTGATTTGTTTGAAATACGATTTTTAAAAATAATTTTATCAATGTATGGTAGAATGAAATAGTTTATTTAATAAAAATTTTATTTCCCCTATTCATTTTTCACAGTTTTGAATAACATCTGTGATTTTTAACAATCACATTTTTAATTTGTTTGTTAAAAGATTTATTACTTCTGTTATCAGAGATTTGTTTAGTGTAAACTGTGATGCAGTCCTTAGTTCAGAATTAACTGGAATACCATCATAATTGGATTATAGCATTTTAACGTAGGATTAAGTTCCTCCATAACTGTCCTCCGGACAGCAAAATTTCAGATGTCCTGCGTCGCGAGTTTAATTTTGGCAGCGCGCCAAACCCAGTCTGTATCGCTTGAGCAAACAGTAAACAGTTAAACAGAAAAGTACCAAAATGCGTCAAAATTTTGACATACATATACATACATACATACATATATAAATAAATATATATATATATATATATATATATATATATATATATATATATATATATATATATATATATATACACACACAGTAACCACCGCTTATAGTGATCACTGGTTATAAGAATCAACCGTTTATAAGAATCAATATCGCGTAAACAAAAACAAATGAATTATTTCCATGTTGAAATTTTCGCTTTAAAGAATCAATCCACCGGTTTTAAGAACCATCTTGCAATCTTCGCTTTCCTTTCATTTTTCCAAAAAACCTACTTAAACCCTCAAAAGGAACGAAGTTCTTTTTTTTTTTTTAAGAAAGATTGATAAGATGGGATGGAATATAGTCGTAAAATTCACCCCTTTCTTTATTAAGCATAACATAATAGTTTCCCCTTACACGCTTTACTACAACACTGTCCTATTAGCTTGACCCGGGGGCAACTTTACCCGTCCGAGTAAATCTTCGTCTGAGACTATAAGTGTTGAAAGAGGTATAAACAGCCTTCTGAAAACTTCGTTACGTCAAACTACCCTAGAAAACTTTTTCTTGCTCCCTTCCTGTAGTTGAAATGTTAAAACTGTTAAGCAGGTATGTTGTAACTTGTAACAAATATTGTATTTTTTTCTTCTCTTACTATAATCATGTGTATCTACTTATAGGTCTAAAAATTAAGTTTTATTTTTAAAACTATAAAAAATAATTTTAATAAAAGATAGTTAAAGTAAATTAAAGAGTATTTTATGGTAAATTATCTAATATATGTATATATAAGTGTGTGTGTTCCTGTCCAAAAACCTAAATTTCGGTTATAAGAATCAACCGCTTATAAGAATCAAAAACGGTAATAACAAACGTGATTCTTATAAGCGGAAATCACTGTATATATATATATATATATATATATATATATATATATATATATATATATACACGTACATATATATAGATACACATATACATAACACATGCATACATATATACTTACAAAAGAGGTAAGCAACGATAAGTAATCCTACGTTAATACCCCGTGGTAGTTTCGTTAGAAGAGACTACAGGAAATTTTTTTTATAAAATTTCTGGTTACGTAAAAATTTAACACGTCTAGTTTCGTGTTTATATAGTCATAAAAGATTAAATAAGAAAAGTAACATTTTTTCTAATTTAAACATAAAATTACTTATTTCTTTTCAGTACCATGGATGTTGTGTTCCTATATTGAACATCAAGGAGTAAAAAAATTTAAAATGCAGCTGAAACCCTATTGTATTGCACGTAACAATAATTTTATCTTTTATAAAAGTGTCACATGATTCTAAAATATGGTTGATTAATAAGTTTGGTTTGGTTTCGAGAACTACGGTCAATTTTTGCTACACGTGGTCTAATTAGACCAGGACTTACTGCTTAAAGCCGATTCCGAACGACTACAAATGTCCATGCCAAGAGTGGGTCTCGAACTCACAGACTCTGGTTCCGAAGGCCAGAGCCCTAGTCATTCGGTCATCGTCCAGTGGTTAACTAATAAGAGCATTTTTTATAGATTTTCTTAGATTATTGGTAACGTAATTATTTCTTTAATAATAAATCTTATCTCATACGCACCATAGGCATATAAAGTAAGTTGGTGTAGCTGAGCCCCTGGGGTAACTGGGCCATTCCCTCCGAGATTTTTCCTTTACATATTAGGTGGGAATTCAACTCTGTTGTGGCAACACTGGTAAGCAGAAGTCAAGAAAACAACAGACAGTTTGTCTCCAGCGTTGGTAATTGCTTTGAAAAATTGTTTTTAAATGGGGGTATTTTTTTTTATTTAAAAAAAAACAAATTTAAAATCTCCTCGTGCACCACGAAGTATACCACGAGGCTTACAAAAGTAAGTAAAAATCACAAAAGACATAAAAATCTAGACTGTGCAAAAAGTCAGATAGAATAACAAAATCTCCTTCCTTCTATCAAGATCAGAGAAAAACAGGAGGCCAACCCATGGAGAGGCCCTCCAAACTTGTCCTGAAAGCAGATCTACAATTTGCATGCAAACTGCAGTGCAGAAATGGGGATAGAATTTTTTTTCTTTTTCTAGATATACAAGCATTGGACCCAGTTACCCAATCACAGATTCTGTTGTTTCTTATGAGAAATAGACCTGGGTGGTCCACTTACCACATTTATCAGGAGAACTGGACCCACCTGTAATTAAAAACATATACAATCTATATATATAAAACAGTTCCGTAACTGACTCATTCATTCATTCACTGACTGACTGACATACAACGCACAGACCAAACCACTGGACCTAAAGGGCTGAAATTTTGCATGGCGATTCTTCTAATAGTGTAGGGGTGCACTAAGAAAGATTTTTCAAAAATTCTTCTTAGATTTTTTTAAATTAAATTTTTAAGCTGTTTTAGTAACTTTTTTTACGTTTGCATTTAAATTAATACATTGAGGGTTATAAAATTTATATCACGAGAAAGATCCTAAAAATTCCTTCAAAATGAAATTTTTTTCAAATTTTTACCTCCATTTCCTGATTTTTGGTGAATTTTTAAAGATTAATTTTTAGAATTTATTAAATGCTGATCACGTGATTTCTTTCTCTGGTACTTTCAATAAATTTATCGTCACGTGCGCAACAACTAAATAGACAAAAAAAATATTTTTGTCTCTTTCTAATGCAGCAGACGATTGGATATTATCCAAAAAAAATGCATATCCCTTACGATTTTTTCATAAATATATATATATAGATAGATATATATTTTACATCAATTGTATACATTGATCATCTCATTTATTATAAATATATATATTTATTTTTTGGCATAAATTGCATGCGTTGACCGTTGTATTTAATTTGAATGTACTCCGTAGCGAAGCGCGGGTTTTCAGCTAGTCTATATATATAAAACAGTTCCGTAACTGACTGACTGACTGACTGACTGACATACAACGCACAGACCAAACCGCTGGACCTAAAGGGCTGACATTTTGCATGGCAATTCTTCTTATGGTGTTGGGGTGCACTAAGAGAGATTTTTGAAAAATTCTTCTTAGATTTTTTAAAATTAAATTTTTAAGTTGTTTTAGTAACTTTTTTTAAGTTTGAATCTAAAATAATAATTTGAGGGTTATAAAATTTATATCACAAGAAAGATCATAAAAATTCCTTTTAAAGGAAAACTTTTTCGAACCTTTACCTCTATTTTCTGATTTTTGGTGAATTTTTGAAGATTCATTTTTGGAATTTAATTTATTAAATGCTGATCACGTGATTTCTTTTTCTGGTACTTTAAATAAATTTATCGTCACATGCATACAACTAAATAGACAAAAAAAATTTTCTCTTGCTAATGCGGCAGACGATTGGACATTATCCAAAAAAATATTAAAATACAGTAAAAGATATTATATTCCTCAAACCGTACTATATTAACTGTACTATATTCTTTAATATTTCCTATTACATTTAATTTGAACATTTTCTCCTACATTATTTTGTCTATAAAAATATCTCTTACGATTGTTTAGAAATATATTTTTTTTGTTTTTTTTTACTTCAATTGTATACATTGATCGTCGCATTTATTATAAATATATATATTTTTTTTTTGGCATTAATTGCATTCATTGACCGTTGTATTTAATTTGAATGTACTCCGTAGCGAAGTACGGGTTTTCAGCTAGTATTTATATATAATAAAAATCAGTATCATAGCTTAAACAGACTCCATAAGATTTACTGAAATGCATGTAATACAAAGATGTTTGAAAATTATACATGTCAGTAGTGTTAATTTTAATGTGTTAAAAGTATAGTACAGGTAGTCCTCCCACAGCACGTCATCTTACAACACGGTTTCGCTCTAACACGATAGGAAAATTGCGGGAACCCTCGTGTAACACTGCAACCTGTAACACGATAAAGAAATTGCGAAAGCATGATTTTTGTTTAACACATTTAAGAAATAAAATACCTTACAATAATGACGGAAAGGAATAATGCCCTCTAATAGCTTTACATGAAAATGTATAAACAAATGATAATTTATTCATTTATAACTGTATTCCGATGTCATAGCGGAAAGCGTTATGCACAGTTTACACGCGTGACGTAATACCCCACGTGGAAGAACGCTGCATCGTTCAAATTCGTGCTGATGACGCCGGCAGATGCACTTTCGATTTTGTTTAGATTAATGTACATTTTGATCTCTTTATGAGAAGCTTTGATTTGATACGGTCATGTCGGAGTAATGTAAATAATTTGTAAAAATGTGCATTAAACTTGTTAGAATATACCGCGTGGCAGGACTTAGTTCTTTCGATTCGTCTACCCTTCCGTTGAAAGAAGCCAAAAATTCAAAAGTTAGCTGCGAAATTGTCTATCTCCCTACCGTGAAATCTACAATGACCTTGTGAGAACCAGCAAACAAACCAAAATTACAGATTTTTTTAAAGAGGATAGAACATGCAAAATATCTAAATGATGAAAAAGGTTCTGAAAGTGAAAGTGATATCGTTCAACCGAAAAACCGTTCTCGTTGATTCTACTGAGCAGCGATGAGGAAGAAATTTATTAAATTAAGGTCGAATTAAATGAAAATATTTTTTTGTTTCTTTTCGTTTTGTGTTATACATACATTTATATTTTTAATAAGGGCTTGTGGCGGTCTTGTGGTACAGCGCGCTGGTTTTCGGTGCTGAGGGTGCTCAGATCGAATCCTGGCGTCGCGCCACGAAAAATGCCTCCGTTCGTGTCCTCCCTTCATAGGGGGTAATACTGTCCGCCTATATGGTGCCCCCACAATAAAATGGACAGTAAAATTGCGGCGTAGTATAGGCGAATGTCTCACGACAAGTGCCTCCGCATTGGAAAAAAAAAATATTTTTAATAAAAATTTAAGTTACTTATATGGAATTTTTAAAAAAGTTTTTTTTTCATAAGTTTTCGGAACGTTACCTCCACCCTTTTTGTACTGGCTCTGGGTCTCATATAACACGGTTTCACACAACACGGCATTTTCTAGGAACCTATCTACGGTGTTATAGGAGGGTTACCTGTATATAGAAAAGTTGAAAATCTATGGCCCAGTTACCCCAACTTACCTTATCTTTTAAACAAAACAAGGAAAACATATTTTCAAGTCACACATAAAATTTCTTATTTTTCCTTCAGTGCCATGGATATTATGCTCATATACTGAACTTTTAATCGTAAAAATAAAAATACAATGAAACCATTGTTATATTGAAAGCTGCAACAATTGTAAAACCTTTTAAATATGACTGATGATTAAAAAGAGCATTTCTGAATAAAAAGTACGATATTTGAATGAATGGGGTAGCGCCTAAAAAGGATCTATTGTGCACAGCTCACACATCGTTCAAGAACACTCGAGTTCATCCGTCAAAGACGCAGTTAGCGTACTTATACCTTATTACATATCCGAGAACATTTCATTTTCCAACACTTTTACCAACGTAACGCACAAGTTTCGTTCGCTACGCCATGTGTTCGTGCCTCTTGACCTCGAACTTGGGAGTATGAATATTAATGTAGAGCCAAATAAAAGAACGTCTTACTTCTGCTCGACCCCACCTCACTATCATTCATGCTTTATTCGATCGCTCGATCGTAACCCTGAGTTCTGACTTGAATTTATTTGAGAACGCTCAGACTCGGCATAAAAGGAGGCTGAAGTGGACTCATTCATGTTGGAGCTGTTGCCTGTGCTTAGTCATCCATTCAGGGGGCCGATTGAAATAAATAAATGCGTAATGAGTGTGCATGAGCGGACGCATTGTAAGCCACGATGGTGAGAGTTTTTTTCTGCTTTGGCCAAGTTATCGACTAATATATGTGTATGTAAATTAACTTTCTATGACTTTGCAAGGTACTTTTGTTGGAAGTTAGTGAGGAGTGAATGTGTAACTTTTGAGTTTGTTCATTCCTGCAGAGAATAAATGTATATATTGAATTTATACTACGTGATTCAGAGAGTAAATGAAAATGCACGATTTTTTTGTGCTCTCTAAGTAGCTGACAATGTATTTATTTAGATAACTATGGATTAATTTGCTCTTAAATTTAAAATTAAAATCACATGTAGCGAGAGAAAAAAAGGAAATTTCCTTTTGAAACTATACTAATAAATAAACAATAAAAAAGTTTATAAATTTATTTTGACTTCCCAGAGAGTAATCAGTAACACTTTTTTTATATGCTCTTGCGTTTGCATGCATTGCATACACATAGATAGAACTCTGTTAAATAGAAACTCAATTATATCTTCGATACAGAAGAAATTCACGTATTTGAAATTAACATGCATTGTATGTGAAAGAATGTAATACGATGAAAAATCTTGAAACAACTCAACTCAGCTTTTTTCTGTCGTTTAGAGGAGCATCAATTGCTCCTCTAAATTTATGTTGAATAAGTGAAGATTAGTTCATAACTAATGATATAAAATTGATATAATGGCAAATATTTTTTATTTTATTTCTAGCTGTAGTACTTGATATACATCATTCGCCAGAGTTATGACACTCTGCGCAAACACACAAGGAGAAACAACATTCCAATAACAGAAAAACAGAAACATTAAACAATGAACAATCAAACATAACCATTACAAAAGGCAATCAGTCTGTAAGGCCTGTAGTTGTTCTCTAGCCTTCTAATATCTATCATAAATACCTCTGGAGACTGCTGGGCATACCCCAAGATGCTCAGCGTCCACCACACAGTCACTGTTGCACAAGATGCAGTTTGGGGTGGAGTATTCCGAATCTGTGCAAGTAACCAGCAAGACAGTCGTGACCAGTTTCTAGCCTAAAGGCAGCAACAGCATGTTGTCTTAGAGACTCTGGGATATTTTCAAGAGTCTGTCTCCAAGTTTTATCTCTAATTTGTTCAGGTAGTTTAGTCTGATAGTTCTTATTCAAAGTATTTTTAACTAGCTGAATACCGTACTTCGCTACGGAGTACATTCAAATTAAATACAACAGTCCATTTTTTGCAATTAATGCCAATATATATATATATATACATATATATATATATATATATATATATATATATATATATATATATATATATATATATATATATATATATATATACAATGATCAATGTATGCAATTGGTGAAAAAACAAAAATATATATTTATAAAAAATCGTAACGGATATTTTTATAGACAAAATAATGTAGAAGAAAATATTCAAATTAAATATAATAGAACATACTAAAGAATATAGTACAGTTTGAGGAACATATCTTTTACTGTATTTTAATATTTTTTTGGACAATGTCCAATCGTCTGCCGCTTTAGCAAGAAATTTTTTTTGTCTATTTCGTTGTTATGCACGTGACATAAAATTAGTTTAAAGTATCACCAAAAAGAAAAGAAACCACGTTATCAGCATTTAGTAAATTAAATTCTAAAAATTAATCTTTAAGAATTCACCAAAAATTAAAATGGAGGTAAAGATTCGAAAAATATTTCATTTTAAAGGAATTTTTATGATATTTCTCGTGATATAAATTTTATAACCGTCAGATTATTATTTTAAATGCAAACTTGAAAAAAGTTACAAAAACAGCTTAAGAATTTTATTTTAAAAAATCTAAGAAGAATTTTTCAAAAATCATTCTTAGTGCACCTCTACACTATAAGAAGAATCGCCATGCAAATTTTCAGTCCTTTAGGTCCAGTGGTTTGGTCTGTGCGTTATATGTCAGTCACCCAGTCAGTGAGTTACGGAACGGTTTTATATATATAGATTATTCTACTTATTGTAGAATAAGGGTAATGGGAAATATTACGCATGCAATTTAATCTAACAAAAGGAATTATAAACATTTTTATAAAAATGAAAAGGAATAGACTACAAATAAACTACACCAGTTTAACTTAAATTTACAAAGAATAAAGGGATTTCTAAAATATCAAACGTGATAAATTGTAATGTTTCATTTCCTCCGCGTTTCATATACATTCCTAAACGGTAAAATGTATGCGCAATTCAGGTCTGTACACTTTCACCTGAAGCGTTTTCAAAGCAATTCCATCGAATCATATCCGATTCCTTTCTACTGAAATAAACTTCTTCACTTAAAATTATTTTGTATCAGTATATGTAATAAATAGCGTGGAAGTATCATTCAAAGGCAAGGTGCAGCTGAAATTTTTGTTAGAGGACTTTGTTGAATGGAAATTCATTATACACTGCTGGCCACCCAAATTGCAACACCAAGAAAGACAAGAGATATCACAACAAAATTTATTTTGTAGATAACATGTTGACCAAGTATCAAATGATTAAATTTATAGACTTCTGTGAAGTGTGGTTCCTGCCAAAATCAATAGCCAGAGTAGCCGCCATTGTTGGAGATCACCGCTGCCACACGCCTCGGCATTGATTCAAAGAGACTTTGGATGAGTTCTTGGGGTACAGCAGACCAAGCAGCTTCCACACGTTGCCAAAGTTGATCTGCTGTGGCAGCTGGGGATGGAATCTGGGTCAATCGTAGAGCAACCATGGACCACATGTTTTCTATCGGCGAAAGATCCGGAGAGCGAGGCGGCCAGGGAAGCAATTCAATCTGGCGATTGACGAAGAATCGTTGGACAATGCGTGCCACGTGTGGTCGCGCATTATCCTGTTGAAATATGGCTGTGGGCAAGCCCTGAAGGTAAGGAAGGACAACTGGCTCCAACACCTCGGAGATGTAGCGCTGGCTGTTTAAAGTACCGGCAATGCGTACTAGAGGTGTGCGAGAGTGATATCCAATACCGCCCCATACCATAATACCCGGTGCAGGACCAGTGTGGCGGTGCATAACGCAGCTGTTCAGCATCCTCTCTTCACGGTGTCTCCAGACTCGAATGCGACCATCGTGGTGTTGCAGACAGAAGCGTGACTCGTCAGTAAAGACAATTTCATTCCATTCTGCCGTCCACATCCTTCTGTCATCGCACCATTGGCGTTGGACACGTCTGTGGTTCTGCGTCAAGGGTAGACAAAGCAATGGACGTCTTGCGGACAGACCACTTTGCTGTAAACGGCGTCGAATGGTACGCGCAGACACTGGATGATGCGTTACAGACTGCATGTGCTGTGCTATGGTTCGTGATGTGACTGAGCGATCCGTCACTGCCATGCGCACAATTTTCCTGTCATCACGTGAAGTGGTGCGCTGAGGTGGATGCGATCGAACACGCCGGTCCGTCGTACCCTCCTGCATCCAACGATCACATATCCGCATTACAGTTGTTTGGTTTCGTCCAACACGACTACCAATTTCCCTGAAATATAATCCACAATCTCGGTAGGCCACTATCTCTGTCGAACTCGGATACTTGATCAAAAGATGATCGCTGTTTTCGACGAGGCATAATTGATCGTTTTTTTGAAAAAACCACAAGAAAAACACAATTGCCGAACTTGAAATCGTCGAAATCCCCAAGCCTTAAATAGCGCTTTGAAGTGGCGCCATAGGCGCGCATGATGTGCGTCTGCGCTGAAATTCTAATCATTTGCATATCTCACCTCCGCTAATGCATGTTGTAAATTTCATGTTATTTGCATGTTTCCTTCAGGGTGTTGCAACTACAGTGGCCAGCAGTGTATATACACTCTACTGAAGATATCTGTCTAAAATACAACATAAAGGAAAGTACATTAGGTCTAAAGGTCAGTGGTCAGTTCCCAAAAGTATATTTATGTATATATATGGAATGTATCAAAAAGGGCTAAATAACGAGAGTAAAATTTACATATAACATCTATCAGTTGAAAACTCGAAACTTAAATCACACAGAAAACAAAACATGAAATTAAAACTCTTTTAGTGCCTGATATTTGTAAGATAAAAATTCTTAGAAAATGTAAAAAACAACTATTGGGAATTTGCAAATTGTGCAAGCCAAAATAGCAATTTATATTTGCTACTAATTTAATTAGAAGGTTTTACAATAATAAACTGTCCTAATAGTATTAAAGAAATTAATTTTATATACACTTCACCTGAAGCGTATTCAAAGCAATTCCATCCAATTATATTCGATTCCTTTCTACTGAAATAAACTTCTTCACTTAAATTTTTGTTGTATCAGTATATGTAATACATAGCGGGGAAGTATCATCAACAAAAACTTTATTATATTTTCTTCATTCTATTCTTCTTTTATTTATTTATTTATAATTATTAATTCTTTTTTTGTTCCTGATTACCTGATTTTATCAAAGTAAATCATTTGTCTTGATTTCTAAAATTTTACCTTCATCTATTATTAAAATAATTTTTTTGATTCGTTATTCAATATGTGTTTTTAACAACGTAGTCCGAACTGCCTAATCATAAGTTACACTTGTACAGAAACAGACTGAACTTCCTCTTGCAGTTATGATAGCTCCTCCAACTTGAGATAGTTGAAAAAAATTTTCCGTTAAGTATAAATATTTTCCCCATTACTCTGTCTGCATGATAATTAGGAGCACGTTAATTCCTAAAATACGAAAGGTCTCCCAAAACTTTTTTGATGTTTAGGTAGAGGTACGTTCTTTGAGACAGCAGCTGTCCTCAAAGCAATATAAAAATTCTTATGGCTAGAATGACAATCATGATGCGGCTGGAGAGCAGATCACCCCAACAAACAATGATCTCATTGCCATAGAAAATTACTCTATCAGTTCGTAAAATCGCAAAACAAGGATTCCCCCATTTTAAAAGTTCTCCATTGCCCTAGACTGCCTGGCAAGAAAAGAAGCAGGCATACAAAAAACCTGACTTCTATGAGAGAAGTTCTTTCCAAATTGCTCATGCTCCTCAACTCCAGCAACTCCCTGGGTCTCTGTGGATTAGTTCTTGAATGATCAAAAGTTTGTAGCTGTGCGACTTATTCATCATGGTCTATTGGACTTGCTAATGCCCTTGGTCTACAAAAGCCTAGATCAAGGGCATTATCATCAACAATAACAGCAGCAATACAACACAGTTCTCATTTTACTACGTTGACAATGAAATAAGCAAAAACCCAAAATAATAAGTTGTACTCAGCCTCTACAGCACATGTTGTTATTAAGCCTAATGGGTTAATATTCCGACGAAAACTTTTACTTTATTATAATCCAAATAATACATATAGATACACTGGAAAAGAAATAATCGCAGAATTTCTCAGTTATCATTGAGTCCCAATTGCTGGCGGATTCATATCTTGCAAACATATCTCCTTTCTGCCCACGAATCGTCGTATCGTAATTTCTTTGACCTGGAACATCAATAAACCTGTCAAAAAATTAGCCAGGTAGTGGCCATAAAAACAGGTAGAATATCCACTAAATGCAGTTTTGAGATATCACTCCTCTGTTTCTGATTTATACCCCTCAAAATAGGAGACCGGCCGTAATATCGGGAGGTCACGCCACTCATATTACCGATGGTGCGCGCCTAGAATCTGAAGGCTGGATTAATATAGGAGTAAAACAAATGCATGAATAAAAATGAAGTTAAGTACCCCAGAAGATAGTCATAAAACAGGCCTCATCGCTGACTGAGTGCATGTCGAAAAGTTATTAGCTCTTGGCAAACCAGAGAAATAGAGATGTTTCTAAGATGATGATTTCTGAATTCTAGAAGGTAGGAGTTCATTCCTTCCTTGATGAATTATTGATGATGTCATTTTATTTTACACGCTGTAACACAAATTAGTCCGTCAAAATCTTAATCTTACTTTTGTGTGTTATTTTATATCTTGGGGTAACACGTAGAACATTTTGATTAAGTCCAACATTTCAAATTTTTTATAAAGTTCTATGAAGATATTTTTTTTACTTATTCTGTCATTAACTAAAATTTTTTTATTAATATGTTTCGAAGAAGAATCATGAATATATGGAGCAATGATAATTAGAAAGAGCATAATTTAATCTACTATGCTCCTAGATAACCTTTTATTGCTCAGTGGTCGTACTTCTTTCTCTATATACTTCTGATTTCTTATTTCATTTTGAATCTTAGATTTATATTCCCTAAATATTTTCATAAAATGTGTATCTTTAGTTTTTCGGATGACCAAACCTGTATCAAATGTCTCTTGGATAATCAATATTGTTAGTTAATGTAGTAAGATAGTTGGTAATTTTGAAACTTATTTGTCACGGGATCAGATTATCTTAAGGTACCACATTTTAGCAGCTAAATTAAATACTCCCCCTGAACACCCATTTTTTAAACCTTTTATCTTCTATCTCCTTTCTCTTTCTCTCTCTCTCTCTCTCTCTCTCTCTCTCTCTCTCTCTGTCTATCTATCTATCTATCTCTATCTATTTATCTGTCTCTATCTATCTATCTCTATCTCTCTAACTCTCTATCTCTATCTCTCTATCTCTCTATCTCTCTCTCTCTATCTCTATCTATCTCTCTATCTCTATCTATCATAGATAGATAGATAGATAGAAATACAAACACACACAAATTAAGGTGTGATTAAATTAATGAATAAATATTTCCTTTGGAAGTACGCTTGTAAAGTCTTTTTTTTCTGTATGTTAATATTTTGTAATGAAAATGTTAAAACTGTTGTTTATAACTACAGAGTAAAAACATAAACATTTGCCAACTCATTGCATTTTCATTATTTCGCCTTCGATTACAAAATGATAAACAATTGTTCTATTATAAATATCTATTAATTGCGTAAATATTAATTCATTCGTTGAAAAAATTTGCTTCTGTTATTAGTAGAGAAAATATTTACTCTTCCCCCACGGCTTCGAAATTCCACAAAATCAGAATTTTTTTCGTTTATAGATAAAAATGATTTTTTTTATTTAAACCTGCTATTAATTAAAAAAAACTACCCGCGCATTAGTCGTCACACAAATTTGTTTGGGCTTTTTTTTTTAGTAAAATCAGATTGCTTAAACGATTCAAAAAAAGATATCCAACATTTATCTTGTTGCGTATACTGAGTTAGTATCCATTATTAAGGCGCTTTAATTTTCAACATCCTGAAAAATATCAGCATCATAAAAAAAAAAACACTGTCGAATGTTTAAGAATTTAAAAAAAATTGCTTGTGAAAAATAAACTAGTGCTAGGTCAATATAGTAAGATTATAAGCTGCGTGGTATTAATTAATTTTTGAATTTCAGAATTCTTTTAGAGATATATACACATGCTTTACATACATACGTAAATAGATATACAGACATACATACACATGTGTAATAATTTTCACATTTTATCTAATTTATGGAAAACTAATGGACAAGTTTTAATGAAATTTTGTATGGATACACAGTTGTATCCAATGGCGTAGCGAAGAGGCGGCAAGGGGGTCTATCATGGCCCGTGCGCCACTCGCAGAGGGGCGCCAAATGGTCCCCAAGACAAAGATGATTTTCCAAAAAGGTATACCAAAAGGGCGCCAAAATGGTATCGTGCCCCGGGCCCCAGTTATGCTTGCTACACCACTGGTTATATCAGAGAAAAAATTACACCATACAACAGTCATGGTACGCACTCATGATCGCCAGTTAGGCTCATCAGCATAGGAATGTCCAAAACCGACATTGCAAGATCGAACATAAAATGTCTTTTATAGGGTGTATGAACACCTCACAGCCATTCAGCTCTCACAGTGCGATGCCATACTGGAAACAAGGTAGTTTGTTGAGTCCATGTGGAAGTAAGTCCCACTCTTGCAACAACGCAGTTTTCAGCTCCTGGATGGTTTTCAGAGGGGGATGACGAGCTGCAATTGCCCACCCAAGAGGGTCCCGATACATGTTCAATTGGGTTTCGGTCTAGATATCTGGAGGGCCAATCCATCCGGTGAATATCCTCAATTTCAAGATAATTGTCGACTAGGTTAGCCTCATGTGGACGAGCAGTGTGGTCCATAAAAATTAACCGAGGGCCAACTGCTGCCCTGAAAAGTTGAACATAGGTCTGTATGATCTCATCCTTATACCTATCACCGGTCAGTGACCCTCTGTCAGACAAATTGAGTGGTGTGCAGCCGTTTGGCTTGGTGCAGACAAAATCAGCCATGGACTAGAGTGCAGTGGGATAATGTTCTCTTCCCAGACGTGTCGCGATTCAGCCTGAACACTGATTCTCGACATACCTTCATCTGAAGAGAATCAGGGACCCGCTACCTGCCCTTCAACGTCGAAGAAAGAGAACACTATGGCAGCGGAGGTTTGATGGTCTAGGCAGGCATCATGTTAGATGGGCTCACACACCTCCATGTGTTAGGCAGAAGCTCTGAGACTGGTATGAGGTTAAGGGATGAGATCTTGAAGCCCTATTTCAGGAGTGCAGTTGGCCCTGATTTCATTTTAATGGACGACAACGCGCTCCTACATAAAGCTCATATGGTCGACGAATTTCTGAAAAATGAAGATATTGACCGGATGGAGAGGCCAGAAAGATCTCTAGGCATAAACCCTATAGAGCATGTCTGGGAAGATCTGGGGAGTGCAATTGCAACTCGCTTTCCACCTCCTAGAACCATAGAGGGCCTGAAAAAAAGCGTTGCTGGAGGAGTGGGAAGTACTGCCACAGAGACTCCTAAACTACCTGATTTCCAACATGAATTCCCTTTGTGAGATCTGTATAACTGTAAGAGGGGACCATACCCCTATTAACCCATTTTCTTGTTCGATATTGTAAGCTCTGTTTTATACCATCTGACGCTGATGAATATTACGCACGATCATGTGTGTGTATTATAACTGTTTAATGGTTATTTTTTTTTTTTTGCATTATATCGACCTATGTACATATCAAATTTTGCTAAAATCTGTCCAGAAGTTCTGGAGATAATCGACTAAATCTGAAAATTCTCTTAATTTTGAACATGAGGGTATATATATATATATATACATACACTGAAGTGCCACTGAATTAGGGATACCTACCTAGTAACGAGTTGGGCCTCCTCTGGCCTTGATAACGGCTGCCACACGACGAGGCATAGATTCAACAAGTTTCTGGAAACGTTCCACGGGAATGGCTTGCCAAATAGTGGCTAAAGCTGTCCATAATTCAGTAAAATTCTTTGGTGCTGTGTGATGGCCTTTCACGCCTTGTTCCAAAACATCCCAAAGATGCTCAATAGGATTTAAGTCTGGGCTTCTAGGTGGCCAATTCATGACAGAGAAGTCAGAGGAATGCTCATCCAACTAGCCAGTAGCCAACTGGGACTTGTGAGAGGTACAGTTGTCTTGCTGGAAAACTCCATTACCGTGCGGATAACAGAACAGCATAAACGGATGGAGGTGATCACCCATCAGCTCTACGTACCGAATTGCATTGAGGGAGGTTGGTACACGCACCAAAGATCCCAAACTGTGCCACGAAAAAACACCCCAGACCATGATTGAGCCACCATGCCCTTGTACAGTTCCAGCCAGGCATGCAGGATCCATGGCTTCATGAGCCTGACGCCATATTCTCAGCCTCCCGTCGGCGTTAAGTAGTCGGAATCGAGACTCATCACTCGATGCTACTCGTTTCCAGTCCTCTACACTCCAGCCACTGTGCTCTCTTGCCCAGGCAAGACGTGCAGCCCGATGGCGAGTATAGAGCAATGGTACTCTCGTAGGTCGACGGCTCCCGAAACTCATACGGTGAAGCGAGCGTTGCACAGTCCGTTTACTGACTGTACGACTGGCACCGTCATTAAACTGGGTGATAATTTGAGCTAATGTTTGGCTTCGCTGGCTACGTACAATACGCCTGAGCCGTCTCTCACCACGCACTGTCAAGGCTAATTGTCCTTTGCAGTTTGCCCGATAGCTAGTTTTTATTCCACCATCCATGTATTCTTGGTATACTCTTGACACTGTTGACCTTGAAAATCCTAGCTGTCTGACGATTTCGGGAAATTGAATGGCCCATGCGTCGCGCACCTACGATTTGTCCGCGATCGAAGGCGTCTAAATCAGGCAGTTTACCCATACTGGCAATTCCAACAACTAATTCAGAACAACCACAGTACGCGCTATATATGCAGTTACCACAGCGCCCTCACTTGCGCATACATGATGCGCAGCGCTACACAATTTGCATAGGCTTTACTATCCCTAATTCAGTGGCACTTCAGTGTATATTGTGTGTGTGTGTGTCGGTCGGTAGGAGGTAAAAAGCACCAAGTTCATTTTAGATAAGTACGCTGTTTAACTTTATTCTTTCATATTTTATGCACTAATTTCAATGGTGCAAAGCTCTAACTTGATTCTTTATAAAGAAGAGACCTTGCGAACTGAAAACGGTGCCATGTCCTTTCACTGTATCGAGGTAAAGAGTAGTAAATGGATTTCATTGAGCTCTCCTGTAAAATTTAATAATTGTGACCTAGTGTCTTTTACCTCCGGTACACAGATGTGTGTGTGGGAGAGAGAGAGGGGGGGGGCGGAATGGGGGGGGAATCCTCTCTGATAATACAGCTAATTGAAACGAAACGTTGCCATCAAATAATTACTTTAACTAAAGCCCGAACAACTACATGCCCTTCCATTATTTCTCAACATATATAATTATCTTCGTTATGTTTGCTTTTATTCCATTACCGCTTTTATGACAAAGGATCTATATTTTTTCATTGATTATTCTTTGTATAATTTCTAGTAGTATTTTAAGAAAGTATATACATGTATATATTCATTTAGAAATGTACGTGTATTCAAGGGACACTCAAATATAACCGAGAATTAAGTTCCAAAAAGCAGCATAGATAATGAATAGAAACGTGCACGTGAATTACCGTTAGGAAGCCTTGACTGGCATGTTAAGGTTCGCATATTAAGCAATTTATTGGTAAGAGTGTATATCACTCCGTTGCAGCAATGAATCAAACCCAATGTCAAAGCGAGAAATAGTAATTACTATTGCTCAGCGCATAACCCTCAAATTTTTGTTCTAGTTAAAATGTTTTATACTATACAACTTTCAACCGACTTAAAGCATGCTTCGTAGGTAAATATTTCTCCCTTGTGATAGTGTAAGCATGCGATTTTTTTTCAAGAAAGACGAGGGTCGACCATTAAAAATGATTCGTTTGCTCACCGACCAAGATTATGGAACAATAATAAACAGTAGCTTTTATGAGATTCGAAGGGTGAAGTCAATGTGGCTTTTATCTCCGACAGAATAAAACCACATACACCGAGTTCTACTCAGCCCTCTTCATCGAAAGAAAAAATAGTCAAATAATGCAGTCCAAGCTAAGCAAATTAGAGGATGCTTATTTTTATCCAAGACAAAAACGTCTTTACTTCTCTACTTAAATGCTAAAGCTTTGAGACAATTTTCTCAAAGTAGTGTCAATGGAGCACTTGATCTAGAAGTGTAACTAGAAAACATTTAAAATTTTTAAGGCTGCTTTGTACTAAATCTGTTGGATTCTCTCAACTTAATGTTAACCTGAAGGAAATTTGTCTACTATTTATAGCTGTATAAATGCTGATAATCTAATACAAAATGGTATTTTCAGATAGCCTGAACTTTTCTGCACCTTGCAACAGGATTCATTTTATAAATTTTATCCAATAAAGAAATTTAGAAACGATTAAAACACACTATACCAGCTTTTCCCCCCGAATAATTTAAATTTTAAAATGCTATTTGCATTTTTTAAAAATAAACAAAATATGCTCCATGGTGTAATTTTTTCCCTCTAATTACGGAGTATAATGAAAAAAAATCTGTGAATCCAAGTCGGCAATCATTGGACAAATTTTGTCCATAGGTTAACGTTAAGGTAAGCGAATCCAATAAGGTTAATACACAACAGCCTTATGTGTGGTCTGTGGATCCTGTGTTATGTTCTATATTGTCTATGGGTCTAAAAAATTCGATTTTCTCACAAGGTACTTTGGCTCAAGGATATCAGTCTCTAATTGGATTAGAGATTTATAAATGAAAGGAGACATCGAAATCATGGATATTTCTTTTAGGAAATGCTTTTTCCTGCTATGATTAACGTAGTGTTTGTTGTGGACATGCCTACATTGCGCCCTGAAGAAAGAGGCCAGCAGGTCCTTGAACCGGAGTTTACAATATGTTTCCTGGCTCTCACTGGTAGAGGTTAACCTTCTTGGGGCATTGGCCTGCTTTCAAATTTTAGCCGCAGAGCGAAAAATTACGATATACCAGCAACAAGGATCTGTCATCTGCTTACCTCTTTTCTCATAGACTTAAACTACAAAGGTAACTCACTTCTCGACACATGTACGTGAAGAAGACACAGGAGGCGAGGTCAATATAGATGAAAATTCCATAATTACTATTAATCACATCGTGATTTCTCTTTTCTTCTGGACATATACACCCAAAAACTGTACAAAGTGTCAAACATTTATCTTCAACGTATGCCTTACGTTTCTAGAACAGCAGTTAAGTTCGACAAGTACATTCTTTCTAAATTTTTAAAGGACTTTGCGTCACCTTAAATTGTTAAGTTTTCACACTAAGGATTCATACAGAGCTGGAACCATTCAACTGAGCCAAGATTAGTAACATGACCGAGCAAGTGGGGACGATGCTCTGGGTCGTATCAGTGCATCAAATTTTGACTCGATGATGCGACTTTCCCAACCTTTACTCGGTCTTTTGTTGAAATATCAAAGAAATTGCATATGTGAGGCAGATACAGCAGTGTGAACAACTTTGGTAGCTTGAGACGTTAGATCATATGCAGACGTGCTATGGGGTAAAATAATCAATAGAAAAGAGGCAAAATAAGTAACATGGATTTACAATCAAATTTCAGACATCATTCTGTATCATGATCTGTTAAGATGCAAGGTATGTTGCATCCACATTTGTATAATATAACAGTAATTTGTTTTGCGAGGAGATGCCTTAGTATCTTACTTGGAATTTCAAAGGCTAGAAATTCTTGGAGAGTAGATCTCTAATCACTCGAGCATATTTATACTTTAGAGTACATAATAATGATGAAATAAAGAATAACTCTTGATTTCCTTTTTTACAAATTTCAATCATAAACAACAGAGGATTATTAATTTATATTACATAACTTATTATCGTATTATATGTGCTGTAAGTATGACTTGTTCCTTATTAATAATGTGCGATACAAAGTAATAAAGTTGTTCCTCCCAAAAGTTTTAAAAATTGAATTGAAAAAAATTACAACTTATTTCTTTCATAATCTTTTACAGTTTCGGTAATAAAATTTTCCCATGATCGTTTTAAATTATTTTACTTTTTCAATGTTTAATCCCTCTGCAGCAATATTTTTTAATCGACGAAATATTTTTTGTACCAGAAAGATTAAAATAAAAGATTTTTTCAACAAAAAAATCTGGATATGACAAGACGACTGAACGCAATACATGAAAGAAAGTTATTTCCTCTTATATTACCAAACACTTCTTTATAAATCACGAATACGTGCTTCAAAGGAAACTATACTGAAAACATCTGTAAATAACTCATATATCACTTTTGTCACTCAATAAAAGACCTTAAGAAACGAACTTGTTGGTTTCTTTCTCCACCATTTATAATCTAGCGAGTAACTTGTGAAAGAAGTTTTTGTTCCTCGAGCACCCAGCTTCAGAATCAGTCCTTCTTTCTGAAAGGCTGCACCGTTCAGTTTTACCGAGAAAAATCGGAGAACTGCGAAAGAAGTTCGTATTCGGCTGTGTTACTCCAGGTCAAAGTTGATCAGGTCGAGAAGGTTAAGCTGCGAGAGATCTCGTTTTTACAGCTGGAAACAGGCGAGTTTAGTGTTTAATTTGTGTCGGGGGTGTGTACCCAAAGGTACGTCTAGTGTCAGGAGGATAAATAGAAAGATTTTGTGTCATGGGAGATGGGATCTCTCTTAAATGTCTATTATGAGAAGAGAAATATCATATTGCAGCATTTCTTTTTCTTTTTGAATCATCAATGACATTCCGCAGAATGTTTCTTGACTGTTCAAACAGTTTATTTTTGAGTAGGTAGAACTTAGTTTTCCTATAACATTTCGAAGAACTTAATAATATTGCTTCAAATTATATGATAGAAAGGTAAATTTTTCTGAAAATACTTGGCCAATCCACTTTTTGTCAAACTGCAAGTATAGTTTTATTTTTTAATTCCGAGTCATAATCCGTAAATCGTTGCTTCTAGACAGTTAAAGTTCGTCTCACCATTTATAATCTAATAAAAATTTTACACACCCGTGATTACTGCATTATTTTATAACTAATATACAAATATACATTTATACACAGGCACACATACAGGGTGATTTATATTAAACTGGCAGTACTCAGAGCCATCTGTAGCGTGATCTATCAGCCGGAATTCTACCAAAATTGATAGAGGGACTAAGGACGACATGAGAGTTTCCGTGAAAAAATAAAGTTCCAAAAGTCGCCGATAGGTGAAGATATGGCGCTGTTATTTGTCGGGGTACCTGAAAATTTGCATAAAATGCAAGCAAAACATCAAAATGCAATTTCTAAGCCTAACACTGACGAGTAAATGAGTACATTTCCTTCTTTGTTAGGTACTATCATTAAGTAGCTACTATATAAGTAAATGAAATACAAGCGCTATGTTTCTGAAGAGATATTGTATCGATATAGTACCGAGATGATTTTTTAGTGTTTAATTTGTGTAATAGGGGTATAATTAATATCCCTATAGCAGAAAGAATTAATATAATGGATGAAAATTGTGGAAAACATGCAGTCTATACCAATGCGAGCTCATTCAGTCTTTCGAGTTACACTGTTGTTGCCATTTTAAAGTAATTATATTATTGAAAATAGTCATAGAATTAGCATATAAGTGGAGTGAGGACACTGCGGATAGTGGAACAGTTATAAAAAGTATTGAGTAGCCAATTTTAGTCAATTATGTACTTCTTAATCATTTGTAAATAAGACGAGAATAACATTGCTGAATTATTCAGAATAATATAGTTATCAAAACTCTCGATTTTTATTTATCAAAATTTAATTCTACAGAACAATTCGTGCCCAATACGAAAACGTCTGCAGTTCTGAATGCACTTTCATTGGAATGTATTAATCCAACAAAATATATTAATTATCCTTCTTTTCTCCTTATTTTGCTCGTTTTCTCATTTTGATATCCAAAAACAAATATATGCAAGAAAGCAAAAGAGTCGATCATTAATTACAGCTAATCACGCGGTTGTTATATCCATACCCTCATAACGGCAGCAAGAGTGGCATTATATATATATCGCGTAAATAATCAATTCTATTAATTACTGCAAATAAGTACCAAATCATGAATGCAATAAATAATATTTCTACAGCTCAGCAGTGAGTATTTGGATTCATTTCAGCCATATTAATTACGACTAAACAATCTTCATTCTCGAGAAAAAGCAATGAATTCGCATTTGGCTCAACAAAGGGGAAATATTGCTAACAATTGATTCACTCGGTATTATTAACTGTATGGCTAATTAAAGGTGGCTATGCTTTTTTTTTTTCATAACTCGATTTACCGAGTACAAAAGTTTCACTTTGATATTGGGGAGTGTCTTTGATGTATTAGCTTTATATGAATTGGTAACATATAATTAATCAAAAGTTAGTAATAAATAGCTAACTTTGACAATCTTGTTTAATGAAAAAAGTCTTTATTATGAAAACTTAAATGTTTTATGATTGTTTCCAATACTTTACCATGACGATTGGTAAACATGTGCATTGAAGCACAATTTACCTGATTTAATTTAATATCTAGACTCTTGTTCTTTCGTAAGATATCGCATTAATTTTTGTGACAAATAATTCTCATTTAGTTTCTTTAGAAATCGCCATTATCTATGTACCATGTTTCGTAAACTATACACAGTACTCATGCAAGCGTGGATTTAGATTACTTTGGTTAGATTATTTTGGTGGGGGGAGGGAACTCCAGAGAGGAGTGTTGCGTAATTCGGGAGAATATAGGGTTGATCAACAATTGACGTTAATTAGTTTAGTAGCTAGAAAAAAATTATTCTAAAAAGTTTGGTTTCGATTCCTGCACCAGCTGTCCTTCGTTTCATTCGTGGGAGAAAAAAGAAACCTTGTTTAGACTTTATGCGTTCGTCACGACAAGCTTCTCCCATTAAGCCTTTAAAACATAAATATTTAACTTTGTGGAAAATATAGAACAAACACATTAGTCCCTTTGGTCTCCAAAAGTGTTGAAATTGCTGCAGAGGATGTTCTTATAAATCAAAATTTTTAGGACTGTCGCGATAAATATGAATTATAAAATTTAGCTCATTACTTAAAAAAGATCAAGATTTTTTGCGATACATGTATCATCTATTACGATTATCAGGGGCGTAACTAAGCATTTAGGGGTCCTGGGGCCAGACCCTGATTTTCCATTAAGCCCAGTAGGCCCGGGCCTAGGGGCCCAAAATTTTTATTTTAAAAGAAAAATTCCCAATAAAATTTTTTTTAATTTTACCTTTTTTAGTAGCAATTTTTTTATATATCCTTTCAAATTTGATTGATAGGTTTATCATATGTATAGTTATATGTATAGTTCATCATATGTATGTTATAGTTTATAAGGGATTAATATGTTTTCCTGCTTGCATTGTATTGGTGTTTTAACGATGAAGTTAATATGTTGTATTGATTTTTGTTATTTGATAATGATCTAGACTTCTACGCTTCAAATAGCCAATTCTTGGTAAAATGGTACTTTCACAATGATTCATGATTATTTTTTTTTGTGCGTCAATTTTGGAAGTTTTACGCCCACATCAGTGTTAGGGGGCCCCCATCCCGAGTTGTGCCTATCGTCAAGAATTTTCTAAATCGGGCCCTGCCCGGGGCTAGGACGCACATTGGGGCCCCTGGGTAAATAATGAAACATATTATTCCCCCAAGGTAAGGGGGCCCCGGGGCATTGCCCCGGTTGCCCCAGTCTAGTTACACCCCTGTCGATTCTTTGCTTTGAGATACTTCGCTTTTGCGAAAGACTTAATATTTGTATACACTAATCAAAAGAAAACTAGAGAGATTTTCGCTTGAGAGATTTTTGCTTTTTCAAAGAGTGATGAGAAAATAAAACGTGTGTTTGTTTTTCAGTGATGGTTCAGACATAAGAAACCTACCTTGCTTGAGGGATTCAGAAAACGTTGAAAATAATATGTTAACAGATAACCCACTTTCTATCCTTTTCACATCAAAGTATACATTTCCTTCCCCACGTTAACATCGACAACTCAGCTGAACACACCATGGTCAACATCACTGTTATCTTTCTATCCAATGTGTTCGCTACCTTTTACGAGTCTGATGCAAGAGAGACTGCACTATACAAACATTATTTCTTAGCTTTATTCAGGGCTATTATTTTTATTACCGCTACTAAGCGGTGTATTACAGTAGTAGACATTGTCTAGGCATCCAGAATTGTATAACGCTTTCTATCAGAATAATACTAATTCGTGGCTGTTTATTTATAACATTAACCAGTTAAGTGAATACAAGTAGGGAGATGTAAATCTTTCATAAATGCTAAAAAAGGAAAAACAAAGGAGTGTAAAATAGATGATCCCCATATAGTAAATGCTGAGCCCAAAAATGCTAAACTATCGAAAACAGTGAGCTAAATTTAGCATTTATTATCTGCCACGAAATTTCAAATAATTCTGGAGATTACGACAATCCATTCTTCTGTGATTTCAGAACAATGCAAAAAGTAGGCTAATTTTTATGTAAGATATTTTTCATAAAATGTAATATTGAAATTTTGAAACCATTATGCAATCCTGGTGTTCCCACGCTGTCTATTACTCCAATTTTGCGTGTTAAATGTCATTTTGTCTTTTCCATTGCTTATGTATAAATATCTGGGAACACTTGAAAATTTTTCTTTGTAAATCAAATGTAGTTGCTTCTTTTCTTTACTCCAAATGTGCTAACGAGATGCTTCAAAGAAATCTCTTCTTCCGAATCGTAGGTAAAACCTGCAGCTTTTTTTTTTAATGACTGCCATGCAGGCAGAGAGAAAAAAAAATTTCAGGTAGTCTCTTCTGACGAATCTACCACGGGTTATTAACGTAGGATTACTTATCGTTGCTTACCTCTTTTGTATGTATGTATATATGTATGCATGTGTTATGTATACAGTGAAATCTCGATTGATCGTTCCCCGAATCGTCGTTTTCCCGTATGTATCGTTTATTTCACACAGTCCCGAAGACCATGCTGCTTTGTTATGTTCCGGCATCTCTCGTTTTCCAGCATTTATCGTTCAGTTCAGTCGGTCCCTAGAAAAACGATAGATTGAGATTCTACTGTATATGTATCTATATATATGTACGCGCGCGCGCGCGCGTGTGTGTGTGTGAGAGAGAGAGAGAGAGTCAGTCATTCAGTCTGTCAGTCAGTCAAAATTTTGACGCATTTTGGTACTTTTCTGTTTAACTGTTTACTGCTTGCCCAAGCGATACAGACTGGGTTTGGCACGCTGCCAAAATTTTAACTAGCAACGGAAATCTGAAATTTTGCTTTCCGGAGAACTGTTATGGAGGAACGTAATCCTAAGATAAGCTAAAAAGACAATCGAAAATAATAATGGGGGTATGTTCTATGCATAGTACACACTCCTAAAAGCTATTTAAAAATATTAAATTTCAAGATAAAAAAATTTAATAAAAAAATCCAAATTCAACCAGTCATAGTTGCGTTATATAAGACTGATAGAAGCACTGAACGTAAATACGGTGAAACCTCGCCGTACGGTAAATACTCGCCGGCCACCCCTCTGAACGGCCATATTTTGTTCAGAACTGATTAAAGACCTCACTAGAACCAATGTTATGGAAGAAAATTCGTTTCCCCGCTCACCCCTCAAAATGGCCACTTTTTTAAGGAACCATTACTGGCTGTCATAGAAAAGTTTAATTGTGATTGTATGGAATATGCCAAACATTTAAGAAAGCAATTTATCTGATTATGGTAATTTTGCATTTTTTCAAACACTTAGGCGAAAATAAACAAACCGACGCAGTAAATAATAATTAAGTACTCCCAAGATTTATTCCCCATCTTTCTATAGTACTGCGGATCATTGCAACGCTTGCTCGGTATTTTTTTAAGGATCAGATTACAGCTTCATCTGATCTGTTTCGCGTGAATTCGTAGAAAATGCGTAAGGGGGAAATCTGTCGCATAAAAAGCTTTAAATCAACACCCAAAAATAAATATTTCGCACATCCGGGTGTAGTTATCTCAGAAAACAAACTGTGACATCCAAGGAAATTTCATGATCAATCACTGGTATTTTTAGAGTTATACAGCTCTACGATTAGTTTTCTTTTTAATATCTCTATTTACGAGAAAAGAAATTATTCTCTTAATATTTTATTCCGGAATATAAAAGTTGTAACACCGTGTTTTCTGTCTGCCTGTTTTTCTAATTAATTGGAGCAAAACAATGGTTAAAATAAGTTAAAAATTTTAGAGGGAACGATAATGACGAAAAATATTAATTTAACATTAAAGTGCTTATGTTACAATATAAAGAACAAAAAGAATTATACATTTGTTATTCTTATTCATTACGGGATACCGGAATATCTCTTCGATATAAGTGTTATGACCTAATCAAATATTTTTTTTTAAAGTAGGATTAGGTTCCTCCATAACGGTCCTCCGGAAAGCAAAATTTCAGACGCTAAAACCGTCTGTCCGTCCGTCCTCACGAATGATAATTTTGGCAGAGTGCCAACCCCTGTCTCTATCGCTTTGACAAGCAGTAAACAGTTAAACCAAAAAGTACCAAAATGCGTTAAAATTTTGACATACATATATGTTTATTTATATATACGTACATATATATAGATACATATATACATACATATACAAATACAAAAGAGGTAAGCTACGATAAGTAATCTTACTTTAATAACCCGTGGTAGTTTCGTTAGAAGAGACAACCTGAAATGGACGGATGATTTTTTTTTAACACAGTCAAAATTTTGAGCGTTAACCTATGGAGAAAATTTTTCTACTATTTACAGCTACATAAATACTGAAATCCAACAAAAATAGTATTTTCAGGTAGCCTGAACTTTTTTGCACCTTGCAACAGGATTCATTTTATAAATTTCGTCCACCAAAGGAATTGAGGAGCATTTAAAACACACTATACCAGATTTTTCCCTTAATAATTAAAATTTTAAAATATTTGCATTTTAAAATATCCGAACAAAAATTTCAGGTAGTACCCGCGGGAGTCTCTTCTAACGAAACTACCGTTATTAAAGTAGGATTACTTGTCGTTGCTTACCTCTATTGTATGTATGTATGTGTATATATATATATATATATATATATACACTCAAGAGCCAAAACATTATGACCACCTGTCAATAACGAGTTGGCCCACCTTTGGCGCGCAACACAGCTTCAACCCGCCTTGGCATGGATGCCACAAGTCCTTGGTAGATGGCCGGAGACAGATTGTACCAGATGTTTAAGCAACGGTCACGCAAATCCGAGATATTGCGAATTGGTGGCCTTTGAACTCTGAGCTGCCGTCCCATGGCATCCCAAATGTGTTCTATTGGATTGAGATCCGGTGAGTTAGGTGGCCAGGACATTAACTGGAATTCAGCATCATGTTCCTGGAACCACTCCAACACAATTTTAGCCTTGTGACACGGGGCGTTGTCCTGTTGGAACATTCCATTTCCAGCTGGAAAAACAGAGGCTATGTAAGGGTGCAACTGGTCCGCAATGATGTTCAGATACCCTGTAGCATTCATGGTTTGCTCCACCACAACCACGGGTCCCAGAGACGCCCAAGAGAACGTCCCCCAAAGCATAATACCTCCACCACCGGCCTGTGTATGACCTACTGTACATTGAGGGAGCAACAGTTCGCCTGGAAGACGGCGTATCCTGACACGGCCATCGGCGTGATGAATGACAAACCGTGATTCATCTGACCAGGCAACTCTCTCCCACTGATCCATTGACCAGTCGCTATGTTCCCGGGCCCAGCCGAGGCGCAGTTGGCGATGACGCTTGGTCAGCAAAGGCACACGAGTTGGACGTTTGCTGCGTAGCCCCATATCCAACAGTGTCCGCTGAACAGTGTGCTGCGATACTATTCTACTTGGCCCTTCATTGTATTGGGCTGTCAGCTGAGCCACTGTCTGGCTCCGGTTTTGCTTCACCATGCGAGACAGTCTCCGACGACCTTTTTCTTTGATAGCGTGTGGACGTCCAACACCATGTCTTCTACTGCTGGTTTCACCGTCATTCATTCACTTTGCATAAATACTAACAACTGTAGGTCGCGAACAACCCACGAGTCGTGCAGTTTCGGAAATACTTGTTCCGAGCCTTCGAGCCATTACAATCTGCCGTCTATCAAAGTCGCTTAGATCCGCAGCCTTTCCCGTCACACACAGAAGTAAGTGAAAGAATGATTCTTCAGACTCTCCAGCAGCAGTTAAATACCACTTCCACCTGATCACGTGCCTTCCACGTCATCCAGGCGAATTCATTGCAAAATGTAGGGGTGGTCATAATGTTTTGGCTCTTGAGTGTATATGTATGTATTTATGTGTTATGTATATATGTATGTATGTATGTATGTGTTATGTATATATGTATGTATGTGTTATGTATATATGTATGTATGTATGTGTTATGTATATATGTATGTATGTGTTATGTATATATGTATGTATGTATGTGTTATGTATATATGTATGTATGTATGTGTTATGTATATATGTATGCATGCATGTATGTGTTATGTATATATGTATCTATATGTATGTATGTATGTGCTATGTATATATGTATCTATATGTATGTATGTATGTGTTATGTATATATGTATCTATATGCATGTATGTATGTATTATGTATATATGTATGTATGTATGTATGTGTTATCTATATATGCATCTATATGTATGTATGTATGTGTTATGTATATATGTATCTATATGTATGTATGTATGACGTATATATGTATCTATATGTATGCATGCATGTATGTGTTATGTATATATGTATCTACATGTATGTATGTGCTATGTATATATGTATCTATATGTATGTATGTATGTGTTATGTATATATGTATCTATATGCATGTATGTATGTATTATGTATATATGTATGCATGTATGTATGTATTATGTATATATGTATGTATGTATGTATGTGTTATCTATATATGCATCTATATGTATGTATGTATGTGTTATGTATATATGTATCTATATGTATGTATGTATAACGCATATATGTATCTATATGTATGTATGTATGTGTTATGTATATGTGTATCTATATGTATGTATGTATGTGTTATGTATATATGTATCTATATGTATGTATGTATGTGTTATGTATATATGTATCTATATGTATATATGTATCTATATGTATGTATGTATGTGTTATGTATATATGTATCTATATGTATGTATGTATGTGTTACGTATATATGTATCTCTATGTATGTATTTATGTATGTATGTGTTATGTATGTATGTATGTATATATATATATGTATGTCAAAATTTTGACACATTTTGGTACTTTTTTGTTTAACTGTTTTCTGCTTGTGGAAGTGATACAGACTGGGTTTGGCACGCTGCCAAAATTATGACTCGCGAGGTACGGATGGTTTTAGCGTCTGAAATTTTTCATTCCGGAGGACCGTTATGGAGGATCGATATCTTACGTTAAAATGCCCAAGTTGTAAAATTTCTTTCTCTATTTCGGAGTATAATTTTAAAAAAAATTTTAAATCCAATTCTGCAATCCTCGGACTCATTTTCTCCATAACTCAACATTGAGGTGATCGAATCCAATAGGGTTAGTACACAGCAGTCTTAAGCAGTAGGTCCCAGTCTAATTAGCCCTCGTGTAGCAAAAAATGACCGTAGCGTTCTCAACCAAACCAAACCAAACCAACCATGAAATTCCATAAATCAAGCACCGCTTTACAAGACAGTATAGAAAATATTGCTGCTTTGCCGTAATAACATGGAAATAGATATGCAGGATAGAGAATGTCAAATTACATATCTTAATTTATTTAGTAAATTTTGGTAAACTATTTCCCCCCTTTTCAAACTTGTGTTTTCACACTCTAATTCCTCTGTTCACTGTTACCCATTTTTCATTGGTCTGTACTGTTTTTGCTTATTTTGAGTTCCCAAGTCGTTTATTTTAATTTCCGCAGCATATCAAGTTTTCCGAACCCGGTAAAAAATTTTCTAAAAGTTTCAACCAAAATTCAATAAAAGATCGTTCAAAAATTGTAAACGCAATTACTCGATATCAATAACGCAATTTTTTTCATCTCCGTTTGATAATTTCGGTAAAATGTAATAATAATTATTAAAACAATGATAGTAGTAATATTGATAACAGTAACAGCAGTAGTAGTAATATAAAAAATAATGACAATAGTTATAATATTAATAACAACAGTAATAGTATCGTGTTTCGTTGTAGGATACATATTTTTTTTTAAGGGGACCGTGGACCTTTATTTAAGCGAATCTTTTTTATTGGAGTACTAGCTGAATACCCGTACTTCGCTACGGAGTACATTCAAATTAAATACAAGGGTCAATGTATGCAATTAATGCCAAAATATATATACAGTCGAACCTCCATATATCGAAGTAGCAAAGTGCCGGAAAAAAATTCGATATATAGAAATTTCGATATATAGAATTGATCTTAGTTTTATCATAATTCTCCTAAAACATTAAAATTAAAGCTAATTTTCGTATACGAAACTCCATTTCCAATTTATATGCGAATCACATTAAATGAAAGTTAATAACTAAAAAATGAATTAATATGAAAGATTTATTCAGTACTACATACCTTAAAAAAACAGCAATCCAGACAGTGGTTACAATGATCACAGCTACATTCTTTAAAAAAAATTACTACGAATATCGTGCTGATCAGCCAGTTTTGCAGAAATTTCATCACAGAAATGTTCGCATTTATTCAGTTCACTAAAAACTTCATCAGGGACATTTTTCGCGAATTGAAGTCTACGACGTATTGTTTCAAACGCCAAAAATTGGGAGATTTTAATCTAAACTGGAATAAAATCTCCCAATATGTCTTGAAAAAATTTCGATATATAGAAACAGTTTTTCTATGTAATGAACTTGGAGATTTGCTAATAGTTCGTTATATAGAAAACTTCGATATGGGGGAAGTTCGATATATGGAGGTTCGACTGTATATATATATATATATATATATATATATATATGTATATTATATATTTATATTATATATTTATAATAAATACAACGATCAATGAATGCAATTGATGTAAAAAAAATAAAAATATATATATTTATAAAAAAATCGTACGGGATATTTTTAAAGACAAAATTATGTAGAAGAAAATATTCAAATTAAATCTAATTGAACATACTAAAGAATACAGTACAGTTAATATACTACAGTTTGAGGAATATATCTTTTACTGTATTTTAATATTTTTTTGGATAATGTTTAATCGTCTGCCGCATTATCAAGAAAATTTTTTTTTTGTCTATTTCGATGTTATGCACGTGACGCAAAATTCATTTATGGTATCACAAAAAGAAAAGAAACCACGTGATCAGCATTTAATAAATTAAATTCTAAAAATTAATCTTTAAAAATTCACCAAAAATCAAAAAATGAAGGTAAAGATTCGAAAAATATTTCATTTTAAAGGAATTTTCGTGATCTATCTCGTGATATAAATTTTATAACCCTCAGATTATTACTTTAAATACAGATCAAAATTTACTAAAACAGCTAAAAAATTTAATTAAAAAAATATAAGAAAAATGTTTCAAAGATCTTTTTTAGTGCACGCCTACACTATAAGAAGAATCCCCGTGCAAAATTTCAGCCCTTTAGGTCCAGCGGTTTGGTCTGTGCGTTATATGTCAATCAGTCACGGAAATGTTTTATATATATAGTTTGATTGTGTTATTGCAAAAATATATATATAAATATATCTTTAGGATAATAGTACCAAATAGTTTCTTTCAAGTAAAAAATCATTTATGATGCTTCTACGAAGTAAAAAAGGTAAAAGTAGTAATAAATTTTAAATCTGATTTTCTCAAAACAGATTTTTCAATCTTTTTAAAATTTTTAAATGCTTCATACGGCTTCATCGACTTCATTAAGGTAATTAAATTTGATTTATAACTTATTAAAAGGCAAAATTTTGATGAAAATCGGGATGGAATTCAGAAAAAAAAATCTCTAAAAAATTAACTATTCAAGGGATTATATAAATGAAACCCAGATTTGTTTGTAACACAGTTTCAAATGATTAAAATGCAAAATCCAGGAAATATCTCAAAAATTAAGTTGCAAGTATCATTTTAAAATTTTGCTTATAAATTTTAAATTTTTTAAAAATCTTAAAATTTTAATAAGATTGGAAATTTCTTTTAACGTATTCCATATACTTATGGTGAAATGTATATATGTAAAAGTTTCATATTTCTATGATAAAAAGTAAAAAAATAAATTTTAACGCCCACCGTTCCCTTAAGTCTCTGATATTTTAATGCCTGCGTACATAGGTGAGGCGCCGATGCAACCGCCTCAGGCGCCGAATTGAAAAAGGCGCCAAAAATGAGACAGAGTAAAAATATGAAATTTTTAATGCATAAAGAAAAAATATTAATAGTTAAATCTGATGTATGACGAAATTCGTAAAATTATATAAATATAAGCGAATATTTAGGGTAATTTTTTTTATAAACTAGTGAACTTGAGCACACGAGAAATAACTTTTGAATGCCTATTTCCAAACGCTGTTGTAGCTCCAAGAATTCTGCTAATCTTACATGAAATTGCAGCAGTAGCTGAGCGCAATCTTTCTCAATTGAAAATTTTCGAGAATTATCCAAAAACAATAACCCAAGACCGACAGAAAGATCTAGCAATAGTGTCTGTAGAAAAGACCGTATATAAAAATAACAAATCATAGAGAGGCAATCAAACAATTTGCTGCAATAAAGATTCGATAAATCATTTAGTCATTATTTTTATGACTTTACATATTATATTCAAATTTATTTATTTTTCTGCTTTTTTCTGTCATTTTTAAATTTTTTAAGCTTTTTTAAAATAAATAAAACTTTTTAATGAACGCATTTTTTTCCCCAAAAGGATCGTTATTCTAAAAGTAGACTAGAGTCGAACCCCGTTATAGCGAACCCGGTATATAACGAAATCACGGATATAACGAACGAAAATTTTGATCCAACCGTTTTCCTATTGTACGTAATTTGATTATTATTGTGTCAGTTTAATGCAATCGATTTTAGTCACTTTAATTCATTAATGATCATTTTTAATATATTTTATCCTTTTTTAATACATCATTATTGAATACACATTGCAACTAATGAGTTATACATTTTGTGAACTCTAACATTTTTCTTAAAGGTTCGGATATAGCGAACAACCGGATAAAGCGAACAAGACCTTTGGTCCCTTGATGTTCATTATAACGGGGCTCGACTGTATTTCTAATAGAGATGCGTTCATTAACTCAGTCTCTCCAAAAATTAGAAAAGGCGCCGTTTTTAAACGATGGATCGACCCGGTTCTGCCTGCGTATAACATTTGCGCCCTTTACACGTACGCTCTTTCGCGAGTGCTTGGAACGTACGGGACTGCGTGCGGGAAAACTTGCAGTACGCTCCAAAGCAGCTTTCACGCGGGAAAGAGCGTACGTGTAAAGGGCGCTATTGACATCGGCTCGACGTTTATCGCGATATTACAATTCGAATATCTCCCGCTGACCTGCGTAGGCGCACGCTCAGTATCCTAATTCATAACCAGCATCCTTCCCTTCCTTTGAACAACGCCGGCACTATGTCCTCATTAAACCGCAAGAAGTCGTATGAAGTCATACTTTCACGGTGAAATACCTCCAAACAGCGAATACCATTCATTTCGAGTACTACTGTCCGAAAAGAAATATTTTCGCCAGCCTGGGTATTATATATAAAATTTTTCCAGTTTGAACGGGGGATCTTGGGTGATGGTCTTAGATCCCCCGCATTCAGCAATAATTACCTCGCCCATTGAGCGTACCTTTGAAAGAGAATTTTTCAGCAGTAATCATTCCAGAATCGACCAGTCCATTACCCTGAGGCGGTAATGATGTGTAAGCTCGTGTAACACCTTTCACTGGCCATTAAGCATCTCCCAGGGATGTGTTCGAGTCTTGACATTCGGCGCACAACGTCTTTAGCCCGAGAAGGGAGTTTATTAAACGCAGGGGTGACAGATGTTACCGGGATGGACACAAGAGTTGCAGAAAGTACGGACTTGTTACGATCGTGTTAAAGTTTAATGCGCCGCCGAATCAAATTATGTAATATTAGAGGAGGTTTGGTTGGGGGCAACTTGCTTGAAGTTTTTGTTGGGTATTCTTTGAACGAGATCGTTAGGTTTCCGTTGGGAGGTGACCGATTTGTGTATTTTAGATTTTCGAAGGGTGTCGGCGTAAAGTCATATATGCGATTAAATTAGCTATGCAGGTTTGGGAATAATTGTACAGGTTTCGGATGATTTATGAAAAGGACTCGTGCTACTATTTATTGACGTCACGTGAGGCTCAGTGGTCATTTAAGATGCATAAATGTTCCAGTTTAACAGTTCGAACCTCAAGTCTATGAAAGTTGAGATTTGTATACTTCTAGGATGATATATCTTTCCGTATATTTAACGATCTTCATAAAAGAGAATATTTACTGATTTTTTTTTACTTTATTAACGAGAACGGGTCAGAACAATGGCATCGGAATTTTAGGTAAGAATGTGTTCTTTGTTTAAGCATTCAATACTGCAGCCATCTCATTTTCCTGAATGTAAAAGTAATTTTATATATATATATATATATATATATATATATATATATATATATATATATATATATATATATATATATATATGTGGGTGAGTGTGGGCCGTGGCGGCCTTTTAGTACAGCGCGCTGGTTTTCGATGCTGAGAGTGCTCGGATCGAATCTTGGCGAAGCGCCACTAAAATGCCTCCGTTTGTGTCGTCTCTTCATAGGGGGCAATGCTGGTCTGCCTATATGGTGCCCCATAATAAAATAGCCTGCAAAACTGCGGTGAATTATAGGCGAATGTCTTCACGACAAGTGCCTCCGCATTAAAAAAAAAAAATATGGGTGAGTGTTATTTTCATACACTTTATCATTTACGCATTTACGCGAAGTAACAATTATTATTATTATTATTATCTTTATAATATAATCTGGATTCATCATTCAAAAATTTTGGGTTTTTATTAATTAAAAATTAACGGTAATCAATTTCGATTCCGGTAGTTCGTAGTTGTCTCCGCTATGTTTAACTACGCCTGTATGTAAAATTTCACCATCGTCTCTTCTAAACAGTGGATTTCTATACAATCATAAACAGACAGACAAACATTCATTATTATATATTAGATATATATTAAATTGACTTAAAATTGAATTATCTTACGAAAATTTAAAAAAAAAATGAAAACCACTAAAAAAAGTAATACAAATTTTCTAAGCTGCATTTTACAGGAAGATTTTTTTATGTGTAGTTCATATCTAGAACATTCACAGAGATTAAGGTATTGCTTTATGTAAATGTAATTTATCGATTTACTTTCCCTTAAAAATTTGTAACGTTTTTGTCTTTGAGGAGCTTATCGTGTTTTGTCTTTGAGGAGGAAATGGAAACGAACTGAATAATTTTGAGCAAAATTTATTAGAAGAGCATTCACTTGCGACAAATTCTCCAGTCATGAGGAAATTTAAAGTCATTTGGTGATGTTACGCGAAGTAAAATTCCTAAATACAGAAAGCATAATACACTATCTGGCCAAAAGTATCCAGACACCCCCCTAAAGAAGTGGATCTGGCAAGTAACGTAATTTGATGCGTAACAGAAAGCTATAAAAGGGTTGGTAGTGGTTTGTCAGGTCACATTTATTCGTTTGTGAGACAATGGGTAAGTCAAAGGAGCTTAGTGACTTTGATCGTGGCATTATATTGGGATGCCACCTTTGTGGGAAATCAGTTCGTGAAATTTCGGACATTCTACAGAAGCCAAATCGACTGTGAGTGATGTAATTGTGAAGTGGAAACATCGAGGCAGTGAAACTGCAGAAAAACGAAGTGGCAGGCCGAAAAAAATTAGTGAACGCAGCCGTAGAACTCTAAAAAAGGGTAGTGAAACAAAATCGCAAGTCCTCGTTGATTGAAATCACTCAGGTGTTTCAAAGTTCATCAGGCGTTAGTGCTAGCAGCAGGACTGTTCGTCGAGAGTTAAAAAACCTGGGACTCATGGTCGTTCAGCCGCTCACAAGCCGAACATCACTCCCCAGAATGCGAAGAGTCGATTGCAGTGGTGCAAAGCTCACCGTCATTGGACAGTGGACATGTGGAAAAATGTTCTTTGGAGTGATGAATGTCGCTTTACAATCTGGCAGTCCGATGGAACCCACAAAACGGCTTGTTAGTAGATGTTAACATTTAAGGCTGCTGTGTACTAAATCTATTGGATTCACTCACCTCAATGTTAACCTAAGGAGAAAATGTGTCCAAGGATTGCTGACTTCGATTTAAGGATTTTTTTTAATTGTACCCCGTAATAGAAAAAGAAATTTTACACCTTGAGACATTTTTCGTTTTTTTAAATGCAAATAATATTTTAAAATGTAAATTATTCGTGGAAAAAAATCTGGTATAATGTGTTTTAAACGCTTATCAATTTCTTTGGTGGACAAATTTATAAAACGAATCCTGTTGCAAGGTGCGGAAAAGTTCAGGCTATCTAAAAATGCCCTTTTTGTTTGATTACGAGCATTTATGTAGCTGCAAATAGTGGACACATTTTCTCCATAGGTAAACATTGAGGTGCGTGAATCCAATAGGGTAAGTACACAGCAGGCTTAACCGTTCACTTAACTGTCACGTAAAGGACATCTAATAATTGATTCTAAGAAATTTTGAAGAAAGGTCATGTTATGCAATTAATGCTGTTCCTTTTAGAATTATAATAATATGGTAAAAACTACTACAGTCGAACCCCGTTATAACGAACTTCAAGGGACCAAAGGTTTTGTTCGCTTTATCCGTTGGTTCGCTATATCCCAACCGTTAAGTAAAATGCGTTCACAAAATGTATAACTCATTAGTTGCAATGTGTATTCAATAATGGTGTATTGAAAAATGATAAAATCTATTAAAAATTATCATTAATTAATTAAATCGACTAAAATCGATTACATTAAACTGACACAATACTAATTAAATTACGTACAATAGGAAAACGGCGGGACCAAAATTTTCGTTCGTTATATCCGTGAGTTCATTATATACCGGGTTCGCTATAACGGGGTTCGACTGTACTACATAAAAAGAGCATCGGTAATATCATGCACAGCTGTTGCTAATAAATGACATCTAAAAGCCCTCAATGAATCATTTAAATTTGAAATAGAAAATCGATTTTCCCCCTCTCGTCACAATACCATTACTTTCACATCAACAGTTTATTGAAAGGGGAAACATAAAGAACAATTTGAGTTATACACGAAACACATGCTTTTAAAAACTCCCTATTCATTTATTTCACTTCAAGAGATATTCTATCAACTAATGAATGGGAAAAATTGATGAATCGACCTCGCGAATCTACATTTATAACCTTACAAATACCTTCCATAATGAAATGGAACAATTACAAAAACAAAAAAAAAATATGCAACCGGTGCAAAAATCATTGGAAAACCTTTGAAAAAAGCGAAACAGCCAATCAGATTTATTACACAATCCGGCAACTCTGACACGTGCTAACGTAGATACACAAGAAAAGAAATATTTGCTCTTTTGATTCTGAGATTGAAGTCGGCATCCCTTTTAAAGCACTTAGCCGTGTCTAAATGAAAAGGGAGAAAGCAAAAATGATTTCCCATTCACATTATTTCATTAGCCAGGCTCACGACATTCGTTTCTTCATTTGTAAATGTCGTCGCCTGGAGAAAATGATGCCACTTAATTGAATCGTATGCGACCCCCCCCCCTTCTCTTTTCGTCTGCTGTCATATGATGTTTGAACTCTGTGTGCCGTGGTTATCGTCTGTGAAGGAAAATAGTTAGCTTTCTGAAAAAAGCAATCACAAAGCTGGAATTAGAAAAAAAAGAGACATGACAAGTCTTGCGGCAACGGATGTGGTTTAAAAGAGAAGTATTGATGAAGAAAAACTTAAGGTAAAATGAAATGGGTGTGAGCATATTCTGTTTACTAGAAGCATACCTGATGGCATGGTATTAACCGTAGGCTTGGTAATATCATTTAAGTGTTAGAGTGTTTTATTTTTTAAACAACTCGAGAGCTTTTCTATCAATGTTCAGTTTCTATTACTGTTAAGCCAAATCAAATCTTTTTTTTTATAACTTTCTCCCTGTTATAGCTTCAAAATAACCTAGAGGTTTTTGAAATTTTGTTGGTCTACCCTTGGAGTTTTTAGATCAATTTAAACCAATGCACGTGTGTCTCGATGTGAAAGAGAAAAATTAAGTTAACGCAATTTATCTTAGATTTCAGATATATGCAGTACCTCAAATCGCTTCTCTGTGCTTTGCTTATTTGGTCATGTTGACTATATATATGTATATATACACACACACATACACTGAGTGGCCAATTTATGATTACCATCTGATAATTTTATGCAAATAAGCTATGACATCAAGCTGTCACTACTATAGGGTGAAATTGGAATAAACATGGATTGCTGGAAGATTGTAAAGACAGTTAAAGTATATTCATTGTGAAGGAAAAGATAAAAAAACGTCATTTAACGGACTTTGAACTTAGAATGAATGTGGGCACTAGAAGCAGTGGAACGAATATCAGCAAAAGAGCTTTTCTTGTGAAGTGTTCAAAAGCAGTTGTTGTTTATATTTACAAAAAGTAGACTACCAAACAAAAAACTTGGTGTCAACGTAAGGCATGTGGACGTCAGCGGCTATTGGATGTTAAAACTGGAAAAAGAGTTTCTAGTCTTGTCCAGTCACAACAGAAGAGCAATAATACACTAAAGTAGATCAAATCTTAATCAGGGAGCAATTGCAATAGCCTATCGACGTACTGTTTTCTGTACATTACACTGTACCGAGTATTAAACCTAAAGTCTGTTCGAAAGCCTTTGCAGCTGCAGTTAGCATGATCAAACATCTCCAGTTCGCACTGAATCAACTATGTCAAATAGATGGCAGGGTGGGAATATGGAGAAAACAGCACGAAAGCATGTGCCCGAAGTGCATTGTCCCAACACTTCAAGCTGATGGAGGCAATTTTGGTTTGGTGGAACGTTTTACTGGCATTATTTAGGTTCTTTAATTCGTGTATATGAATGCCTAATTGCCAAGAGCTATTAAGTATTGGCTCTGAGCAAGTGCATCCAGTTATGTTAATAGTTCACGCCACTGGAGATTGATACTTCCAGCATAACAATGCATCTTGCCATAAAGCTCGCATTATGGTTTGAAAAGAGTAACGGAGGACTTATCTCTCTTAGATCGCCTCTACAATCATCATATCTCAATCGAATTGAACATTTCTGGTGTGAGTTCAGAAAGACGTACACAGAATCATCAAATCTTAAAGAACTGTAAAGTACAGTTCATCGGATTGTGGTCTCAGATTTCTCAAGCCACTTACTAATATCTCATGGAGTCTATGCCAAAAAAATCGCATCGGTATTGAGAACAAAAGTTGGCCCCACAATGTACTGAGTAGATGATCGAAATTAATTGGCCTTTCAGTGCGTGTGTATAGAACATCCTCATTTGTAGATATGTAAATTTCAAACTATATCACATTGAGATTAATTCACATAGATACATAACTTACGAATTCATATTTTTAATATATTTCGTTCATTTATGCTATATACTTGCATGTATGCCACTGGGCCACTGATAATTTATTGTTCTTCAGCTTTTGAAGTTTTTGAAAAAAAAATATTTTTAGTTTTTTTTCTGGGATTTACCTAAAAAAATAATGAATGCAGGAGGAAATATAACAAGGAAAACTCTGGTTTCATTATTGAATATCATTTTACTCTGCCTGAAAATTATATCATGGAATGAAATATTCGTTTCATGATTGAGTTAAAATTTTGGAACTCAAGATTAACCTTCCGTAAGCAGATCGTATGGCTGTATCGATTTATTATACATTATATACGACTAATGAATAATTCTAAACTCGAACACATATTTAAAATATTTGATAGTATTGTAAACCAGAATTTGAGTAGATTATTAAAAGCGCAAATCAGTGCCTCAAAGAAGGTACAATCAGAGACTTCTGGATCTACAAAGTGCTTGTCTTCGAGAAACTGCCAGTCATGTTCATTGTCGATGGTGAAACGACACGTCAAGAAAGCTCATACAACTCGCAAGTGTGCTTATTCTTCTCCCCATGAACTGATAAACAGTAGTCATAGTAATAAAAAAAATTACATTTTTGAACAATAAATTATTACAATACAGATCAAGATTGTCAAAATCCTTTGACAGTATTTTGTTTTTTTCCTAGGGAGAGAATTTTTTAGGCACATATTTACAGGCTTAGGAACAGAGCTAAACGCTGCCCTCTCAGACGTGATTTAAGGTATTAAAAATTATCCCTCAGCTAGTTATAAACTACTATTTTTAAATTTTATTGCTTAATTTATTTCTT